>JALGBA010004117.1:0-165000 GCA_023970755.1 Azemiops feae | reverse complement strand
CTCAGTTACAGTGGTGTTGGATGCCCTGTTGGGAGACCTGAAGAACCAAATTAAGGAAAAATCTTCCTGGAGAAGGTCTAGCTGTCTGGACACTAAGGCTGGACCCCAAGTTGATGTCAATCAATCAATCAACGGAAACACCAAGCTCCCTTGAGAAGTCCACAATGCTATGAAAAGAGAAGAGGATCACTAGGAGTGAGGTGAATTGACTCAGTTACGGTGGTGATGGGTGCACCATTGGAAAACGTGAAGGATCTGGAGACAGATCATTCTAGAAAAGGTCTATCAATATAGTTGCTGAGAATCTTCACCAACTTGATGGTACATAATTATTCAGCATGAAGATCTAACTCTGGAAAAGTCCATCATACTGAGAAAAGTGGAAGAAAAGAGGAGAAGAGGAGGGCGACTAGAAGGTGGATGGACTCAATTATGGTGGCCATTAATGCCCTGTTGGAAGACTTGAAGAGCCAAGGTGGGTACAGATCAACCTGGAGGACATCTATAAAGTCACCAAGAGTCAATACCAACTAGATGGAACATAATCCATCAATCAATGAAAAAAATCAGGATTCTTTGATAACTCCATAATACTGAAAGAAAAAGAAAGAAGTAGAAAGGGAGAACCAGCAGAAGGTAGATGGACCCAGTTATGGTGGCCATGAATGCCCTACTGGAAAACTTGAAGGACCAAGTTGAGTACAGATCAACCTGGAGAAGATCTAGATCAGGCATGTCAAACTTGCGACGTATCGGGACTTTTTCCCCATTGCCGGCAATGGGGTGGGCACGGTTTTGGCGTGACGCATCCGGCCCGCGGGCCAGCAGTTTGACATGCCTGATCTAGATGGTCACTAAGAGCCAACATCAATCTGATGGAGCATAATTCCTCAACCAATGAAAAATACCAGATTCCTTAAGAAGTCCACAGTGCTGGGAAACATGGAAAAAAAGAGAAGATCACCAGCAAATCTGAATTTTGTGCAAATTTGCATCATGTCATTCATACAGTAAAATAATTAAGATAATGCCATTTGCATGCCTTCTCATCATTTGTGGGATCATGTTATGCAAATTATGCAAAGGACATCCATTCTCCAATTTCTCTGAGATGTACCATATGTTATTTCAGGTATCGATTCAATAAGTACAGGTAGTCCTTGACTTATAACCACAACTGAGCCCCAAATTTCTGTTGTGAAGCAGGACAGTTGTTAAGTGAGCTGCAACTCATTTTATGACCTTTTTGACCACAGTTAAGCGTATCACTTCAGTTGTTAAGTGAATTATGTGTTTATTAAGTGAATCTGGTTTCCTCCTATGACTTTGCTTGTCAGAAACCAGCTTACAAATAGTGATCACATGATCCCAGAAGAGTGGAATTGTCATAAATACAGGTAGTCCTTGACTTATGACCACAATTGAGCCCAAAATTTATGTTGCTAAGTGAGACATTTGTTAAGTATGTTTTGCTCATTTTATGACTTTCCTTGCCACGTTTGTTAAGTAAATCATTGCGGTTGTTAAGTGAGTCACAGGATTGTAAAGTGAATCTGGCTTCCCCATTGACTTTGCTTGTCAGAAGGTTGCAAAAGGGGTTCACGTGATCCCAGAACACTGCAACCGTCATAAGTATGAGTCAATTGCCAAGCATCCGAATATAAATCACGTGACCACAGGGATGCTGCAATGGTCACAAGTATGGAAAATGGTCATAAGGCACTTTTTTCAGTGCCATTGAATGGTCACTAAATGAATGGTTGTAAGTCGAGGACAACCTGTATCTCTACGTTGGGGTTGCTGGGATGAGACAAAGGATCTGATGACATCACGTGTCACAATGTCAGTGGACAAATGACCTAATTTGCTCTTCCTGTCCTTTTGTCCAGTGACACCGGGACACATTCAATGTCATCGCAGCTTGTATCAGATGCCCATTCCACTGAGTTTCATCCCTCTTTTTCTAGATGAAGTGGCCACGTTTGTTAACGACTCAGCCCCAGGGATTTCGGTCAACCTTCACGAGAAGTTTGAGCTGGTCTGCGAGGTGTCCTCGGCCACCGATGCGGTCCTGTGGAAAAAGGGGAAGAAGGACATCAAGCCAGACCAAAGGGTGACATTTTCCGTTCAGGGAAAACAGCGAAAACTCATTGTCCAAAACACCGTCAAGGAAGACGAAGGGGTTTATACCTGCGAATCAAAAGATGACCGACTAACCTTCCAGGTGGAGGTTAAAGGTAAGAAACGGTCCAAATGCTTCCTTTCAAAAATGTCTGTATAGATAGTCCTCGAATTAGGACCGCAATTGAGTCCAACATGGCTGTTGCTAAGGGAGACATTTGTTAAGTGAGTTTTGCCCTATTTTACGACCTTTCCTGCTACAGTTGTTAAGAGAATCCCTGTAGTTGTTAAGTTAGTCACGTGGTTGTTAAGGAAATCTAGCTTCCCCATTGACTTTGCTTTCAGAAGGTCACAAAAAGGGATCATGTGACACCCCCCCCCCCAAGACACTGCAACCATCATAAATATGAGCCAGTTGCCAGGCGTCTGAATTCTATTCACGTGACCAGGGGGATGCTGCAATGGTCGTTTTAACTTCAAACAGTCACTAGATGAACGGTTGTAAGTCGAGGACTATCTGTAATATAAATTGTCATCTGCATATATTTTCCTAAGCCATTGCATGGAAACAGCTGACTATGATGCTGTTGTGGTTTTGAATTTCCAGCTCGGTGCTTTGACAAGTTTCAAGGCAGTGATCAGGTGCCCGGGCAATTAGGTATTTTTTGGGGGGCGGGGGTGTGTGGATCCAGAGACAATGAACTCACCAGTAACTAAAGGGATTTTAAGCTTTATTACTGTAATAACTGAAACAACCTGTAGATCTCTATGTATCAGTCAAAGCAACTATACGCTTCGCTTTTCCCTGACCAACAACCACACAATTTGCAAGAACTGCATTTTAGGGCAGAAAGTCAACAAAGACTCCCAAGAGGGATAAAATCAAGAAAGGAAAATAGGTAAGAGAAAACTGGTCTAGTTAACACATAGGGCTAGAAAGCAAGAGACTGTGAGTTCAAGTCCTGCCTTAGCCATGAAAGCTGGCTGGGTGACTTTGGGCCAATCACCAGGAGATGGTGATTTCTAGTCCTACCTTAGGCATGAAAGCCGGCTGGGTGACTTTGGGCCAATTTCCAGGAGATGGTGAATTCTAGTCCCGCCTTAGGCCCAAAAACCAGCTGGGTGACTTGAGTCCATCCCTCTCTCTCAGTCCATCCCACCTCACAGGATTGTTGTGGGGAAAGTAGTAGTAGGAAGACATGTTGGATATGTTTGCTGCCTTGCGTTATTTGTAAAAAGAATAAAGGCAGAATACAAATGAATGAATGAATGAATGTATACATACATACATACATAAAGCTGAGTCTTAATTGAAACACACGATTTATCTCCTCCTTGAGCAGGGGGTTGGACTAGAAGGCCTCCAGGGTCCCTTCCAACTCTGTTATTCTGTTATTCCTCACCCCAGAGCCTGCAGAGGTCTTTTTCGGCAAGGAGAAAGTCCAGAAAGAAATCAGAGCTATTCTTTCCGAAAACGCCTTTCTCAGCTGCGAAGTAGCCCAGCCCACGATGGAAGTGAGATGGTTCAAGGATGGGAAACTCATCACCCCCAGTAAGAAATTCAAGATTGAAACGGAAGGGAAATCTCGCTGGCTGATTATCCGACAAGTTGACAGGAAGGACGGAGGTCAATACACCTGCGAAGCAGATGGCCAGAAACTGGCCTTCAAAGTGATTGTAACAGGTAAAAAACTTGATTTTCCTGTGGTACTGTGAATATAGGTAATCCTTGACTTACAACAGTTCGTTCAGTGACTGTTCGAAGTTACAACATTACTAAAAAAATTGGACTTATGACCGTTTTTAATACTTATGACCATCGCAGTATCTCCATGGTCATGTGATCAAAATTCAGATGTTTGGCAGTTGGCATGTATTTATGATGATCGCAGTGTCCCGGGGTCAGGTGATTCCCTTTTGCGACCTCCTGCCAAGCAAGGTCAATGGGGAAACCAGATTTACTTAACAACTGCAACGATTCACTTAACAACTGCAGTGATTCACTTAACAACTGTGGCAAGAAAGATCATAAAGTGGGGCAAAATTCACTTAACTATCTAGCTTAACGATAGAAATGTTGGACTCAGTTGTGGTGATAAGTTGAGGACTACCTATATTGTGATTCAGATATTAAGGAGAACTTCTGCAGGATGAGAAAAATAGAGATGACTGTATCTTACAGGCCCTAGAAAACAGAAAGTACCCTAAATTTTTCTACATTTCATGATTTTAGACAATCAGAAGCTGAAGTGGTATTTGCCAAAGAGGCAAACATCTAGATGTAGGATGACCTATCTTAGCTAGTATAGAATATGTCGATTGGACCTACTTGAAACTTAGAACTTTACTTTTAAATGAAAGTGACCAAATGTCCTAAAGAGAAAATGAATTAAGATGTTTTGTCCATTCCTTCCACCCTTAGATAGAGAGGTTGAGGAGATATTTGTCAACCAGAAGACGATCCAGAAGGACATC
Source organism: Azemiops feae (assembly GCA_023970755.1). Taxonomy (NCBI): domain Eukaryota; kingdom Metazoa; phylum Chordata; class Lepidosauria; order Squamata; family Viperidae; genus Azemiops; species Azemiops feae. The sequence continues at coordinate 160,404 of JALGBA010004117.1, read as the reverse complement.
AAGAGTGTGGCTTCAGAGAACGTCTCTCTCAGCTGTGAGGTTGCCCAAGCTAAGACAGACGTCAAATGGTTCAAAGATGGGAAGCTGATCACTGACATCAAGAAGTTCAAAGTAGAAGAACAAGGTGGATCCCGTTGTCTGGTTGTTCAACAGGTGGAGAAGAAAGATGCAGGTGAATATACCTGCGAAGCCGATGGCCAGAAGCTCACCTTCAAAGTCACAGTGGCAGGTACAACCACCTTTATATTCTCTACCTCTCCCATAGAGTTACAAATGGTCAAATCAATCCATTTTTGGTTGATTGTTTAGAGGAGCACTTAGAAGCTGTAACAGAACAGCTTCAAGGTATGTCAATATGAAAGTTTGCTTCTGCAAATAGTTTTGAGTAGCCTAGAACTATATTTCTATAGTTTCTATATTTCTTCAACACCACCGTAAAATTTGATCAATGTTAGACACAGTAAAAACATGAGAATTGCAATTAAATATGGATGGTGGTCATCTTCTAAATAATGTTTTAATAATCTGGATTGTTTGATTGAGGGCTCAGAACTTCAGGAGGAGTTTGACAACAAAGAACATCCATATGGATGATGATCACACCTTATGGACCATGAGATGTATAGAGGACAGCTCATTCCTGAAGTTCCTTACTTTAACTTTTAAGGGAAAAGACAAAACCTCCCAAAATAAAATGTGAATAAATGTGTCTTGTCTTCTGCTTCTAGATGAAAAAGTTAAAGAAGTCTTTGTCAACAAGGAGAAGGTCCAGAAGGACATCAAAGCTGTAGCTTCAGAGAACATCTCTCTCAACTGTGAGGTGGCCCAGGCCAAGACGGAAGTTAAATGGTTCAAGGATGGAAAATTGATCACCTCCAACAAGAAATTCAAGGTAGAAGCAGAAGACAGATCCCATCACCTGGTTGTTCAACAGGTGGAGAAGAAAGATGCAGGTGAATACACCTGTGAAGCAGATGGCCAGATGCTGAACTTCCAAGTAACTGTAACAGGTAGGGGAAAAAAACTCTTTAGTCTTCTCCTTCATCATCATATTTCCAGACTTAAGTAGCAAATCTTTCTATGATGAAAGAAATTAATAGATATTTTTATGTTTTGATCTATCACAAACAGATTTGCTTCTGGGTCCAATTCAAGGTGCTGGTTGTCGCCTTCAAAGCCTACATGGCTTAAGGCCAGGTTATCTGAAGGACTGTCTTTTCCCAGTGACATCTACCTGATCCACAGAGCAGGGAGGCAGGGGAAGTTATGGGTTCTCTCTCTTAAGAAGGTCCATCTGGTGGGACACAGAAGAAGGGCCTTCTCCATGGTGGCTTCCTCTCTGTTAGTTGAAGGACCATTTTATTCACTTATATCTACCTGACCCACCAGAGCAAGGAGGGTTAATGGAAAGTATGAACTGCCATCAGAATGAAGCAATTAATAAAAATTTCTGCCTCTCTCCTTCCCTCACCAGATAAAGAAGTTGAGGAGATGTTTGTCAACAAGGAGAAGGTCCAGAAGGAGATCAAGGCCGTGGCTTCAGAGACCGTTTCTCTCAGCTGTGAGGTGGCCCAGGCCAAGACAGATGTCAAGTGGTTCAAGGATGGGAAATTGATCACCTCCAACAAGAAATTCAAGATGGAAGCAGAAGGCAGATCCCGGCGTCTGGTTGTCCAACAGGTGGAGAAGAAAGATGGAGGTGAATACACTTGTGAAGCCGATGGCCAGAAACTCACCTTCACAGTAACTGCAGCAGGTAGGAGAAGACGTTGCCTTTTGACTTATTTATTATCCTATTTCAGGATACAAATATAGTCAGGGTGTCATCACATTGGCAAAAATAAATAGGTGTTTTTGGATTGCAGAAACTGTACCAAGGAAGTTTTTTTTATTATTATTATTAACATCAACCACTGTTATCTAAAATGACTACTGTCTAGGTTGGATCGCTTTCAAGCTCAAAACTTTAGCTGAAAAGGAAAATGCCAAATTGATCTAAAGAGAAAGTGAATTAAGTGCTTTGTCCGTTTCTTCCACCATTAGAGAGAAAAGTTGAGGAGATGTTTGCCAACAAGGAGAAGGTCCAGAAGGACATCAAGGCTGTAGCTTCAGAGAACGTCTCTCTCAGCTGCGAGGTGGCCCAGGCCAAGACGGAAGTCAAATGGTTCAAAGATGGGAAACTGGTCACCTCCAGCAAGAAATTCAAGGTAGAAGCCGAAGGCCAATCCCGGCATCTGGTTATCCAACAGGTGGAGAAGAAAGATGGCGGTGAATACACCTGCGAAGCTGATGCCCAGAAGCTCACCTTCAAAATCAAGGTTGCAGGTACAATCACTTTTACATTTTCTACATCTTCTGATATAGGAAGATAAAATGGACCTAAGAATGTTTTTTTAGTTGATCATCTCTCAGAGGCTCCATCGGAACATTAATCCCCTATTTGGGCCAGAATTTCCATTTCTAAGCAAGGGGGTTGTTAAGTGAGCCTTGCCCAATTTTACAATCTTTTTTGCCACAGTTCCTAAGCAAATCACAGCAGTTGTTAAATGAATCACATGGTCATTAAGTGAATCCAGTTTCCCCTGTTAAGTTTGCTTGTCAGAAGACAGCTGGGAAGGCCACGAATGGTGATCACATGACCCCAAAATGCTGCAATGGTGACAAATACATGCCAGTTGCCAAGCGCCCAAATTTTGTTCATCTGACCGTGGGTATGCTGCAACGGTTGTAAGTGCGAGGACTAGTTGCAAATCACTTTTTTCAGTGATGTTCTAATCTCAAACAGTGGCTAAATGAACGGATGTAAGTCAAAGATCACTGGTAATTGGAAATATGTTTTGACACAATGGCAAATTGCCTCAGTATTAAACAAAAATAGAATTGCTAGTGCAAGAATTCTTTTAATCTTGTAAGCAATGCTTTAACTTTTTTGGTTTGGTTTTTATTGGTCAAGGTTGAGAAACTAAAGTGGTCTTAACCAAGAAGGCAAAAATCTACATTCAGAATAACTATATTTTATAAGTCTTGGGTTGTGCAGGTAGTCCTTCGTTTAGTGACCGTTGAAAGTTACAAAGACACTGAAAAAAGTGAATTACGACTGTTTTTCACACGTATGACCCCTGCAGCATCCCCATGGTCACATGATCAAAATTAAGCAGCTTGGCAACAGACTCATATTTATGATCATTGCAATGTGCTGGGTTCATGTGATCCCCTTTTGTGACCTCCTCACAAGCAAATCAATTGGGAAGCCAGATTCACTTAACAACCATGTTACTAACTTAACAACTGCTCTGATTCGCTTAACAATTGTGGCAAGAATGGTCGTAAAATGGGGCAAAATTCACTTAACATCTGTCCTGCTTAGCAATGGAAATTTTGGGCTCACTTGTGATCATAAGTCAAGGACTATCTGTGTATACTATCCAGTATGGATTTTCCTGACATCACTTTAGCAATTAGGGGAAATGACAAAATAGCCTAAGAAAGTGAATGAATATGCATGTTGTCCTCTCCTTCCAGAGAAGTTGAGGAGTTGTTTGTCCACAAGGAGAAGGTCCAGAAGGACATCAGGGTTAGACTAAAGAAGGTTTTTTAGATCCTTAAATCCTAAACATGGATATATATATATATATACAGTATATATAAGCCTTTAAAAGTAATGTTTTAATTTTTTTGTTTTGGTCTTGGTCAAGATCCAGAAGTTGAGGTGGCATTTGCCAATGAGGCAAACATCTAATGTAGGATGGTCTTAAATGGCATAGAATATGTAGGTTGGACCTTCTTGAAGCTCAGAACTTTAAGGAAGGAAAATGACAAAATGTCCTGATGAGAAAGTGAATTCAGAGGTTTTGAACATTCCTTCCGCTATTAGATAGAGAAACCGAGGAGATGTTTGTCAACAAGGAGAAGGTCCAGAAGGAGATCAAGGCCGTGGCTTCAGAGACCGTTTCTCTCAGCTGTGAGGTGGCCCAGGCCAAGACAGATGTCAAGTGGTTCAAGGATGGGAAATTGATCACCTCCAACAAGAAATTCAAGATGGAAGCAGAAGGCAGATCCCGGCATTTGATAGTTCAACAGGTGGAGAAGAAAGATGGAGGCGAATACACCTGTGATGCCGATGGCCAGAAACTCACCTTCAAAGTCACAATTGCAGGTACGAACACCTCAATTTCTTCCATACCTTCCTCACATGTATAGAGATAAAAGTGACCAAACCAATATTATTTTTTATTGATTGTTCAAAAGAGCTCTAACAGAACAGCCTCAACTTGTGTCCACACTAATGTGTGTTTCTGCAAATAGTTTTCCTTGTGCAAGAATATACAGGTAGTCCTTCACTTACAACAGTTCATTTAGTGATCATTTGAAGTTAGAATGGCCCTGAAAAAGGTCACGTATGACTGTTTTTACAACTGTTGTGGCATCCCCATAGTCACGTGATCAAAATTCAGATGCTTGGCAACTGATTCATTTTTATGACAGTTGCAGTGTCCCAGAGTCATGTGATCACCTTTTGCGACTTTCTTACAAGCAATGTTAATGGGGAAGCCAGAATCACTTAACAACTATATTACTAACTTAACAACTGCAGTGATTCTCTTAACAACTATGGCAAGAAAGGTCGTAAAATGGGACAAAATTCACTTAACAACTGTCTCGCTGAGCAACAGAAATTTTGGTCTCAAATGTGGGTGTAAATTGAGGACTACCTGTATTTTTGTTTTATTCTTCCTATTACATGTAGGTGGACATCTGTTCAAAATTTGAACACGACGGACAAATTTCATCAGTGTCAGATAGCCCTAAAATCATTAGAAAAAAAGCTGAATAAGAATTCTGTTAACTTCTAAATCCTGTTTTAAATTTCTTTGATGGCTTCGTCATGTTTTCTATGTCATGCTCCAGTAATTGAGGAGATGTTGGTCAACAAGGAGAAGATCCAGAAGACATCAATGTTAGACTAAAGAAGGATACTTGGAGCAGTAACTAAATATGCTTTTTTTAAACTTCAAAAGTATTTTGAACTATTTTTTTTGGTCTTGGTCAAGATTTGGAAGCTGGTGTTTGCCAAGGAGACAAACATCCAGATGTAGGATGACCTATTTTTAGATGGTATAGAATATGTAATTTGGACCTTTGTGAAGCTTAGAACTTTAGCTGTAAAGGAATATGAGAAAATATCCTAAAGAGAAAGGGAATTAAGATGCTTTCTCCATGCCTTCCACTATTAGATAGGGAAGCTGAGGAGATGTTTGCCAACCAGGAGAAGGTCCAGAAGGACATCAAGGCCGTGGCTTCAGAGAACGTCACTCTCAGCTGTGAGGTGGCCCAGGCCAAGACAGAAGTCAAGTGGTTCAAGGATGGGAAACTGGTCACCTCCAACAAGAAATTCAAGGTGGAAGCTGAAGGCAGATCCCGGCGTCTGGTTATTCAACAGGTGGAGAAGAAAGATGGAGGCGAATACATCTGTGAAGCTGATAGTCAAAAACTTACTTTCAAAGTCACAGTTGCAGGTGCGAACAACTTTATGTTTTCCTTTAGATCTTCCTAAATGTGAAGATAAAGGTGGTCAAAAAAATCGTATGTTTTTGCTGATTGTTCCGTTGAGTTCTAAGAGAACAATTAGGTCAATGCAAAGATTTGTTTCTAAAAAGAGTTTTAATCAGCACAGTGCCATAGATCTATTATGCATAGTACATATAGCTGCTAGGAATCTAGCAGATGTTGAACCTAGCAGCAAAATTTCATCAGTGTTGGACATCAAAAGAACTAATAAATATAGTTGAATAAGCTGAACTGCAACTGAACGATACCTTGATTAAAACAATATTTTAATGAAGGAACTATGAAGGAGAAAACATCTCTCCCACGCTAAGTGACAGGAAAAGCCAAATCCCCCTCCCTTCTAGCCCTGATGGTGTTATGTAGTTTGGTTATGAAATGTCTGCAAACAAACCACCAAGTTCAGAGAGCACCAAGGACCCCATAGTCGTCGTCGTCCTCCTCCTCCTCCTCCTCCTCCTCCCTGATGATATTACCTAGCTGGAAACACCTGGAATGAAAACAACCAAGCTTAGAGAACACCCAGGACTCCACAGAGGAATGATGTGTGGAATGTATAGATTGGATTTGCACCTTCTGATGTTCATAATTTTAGTCACTAAGAGAAATGACCAAATGCCTGGAAGAGAAAGTGAATGAACGTGTCTTGCTTGTCCTTTCACTACTAGATAGAGAAGCTGAGGAGATGTTTGCCAACAAGGAGAAGATCCAGAAGGACATCAAGACTATTCCTTCAGAGAACGTCTCTCTCAGTTGTGAGGTGGCCCAGGCCAAGACAGAAGTCAAATGGTTCAAGGATGGAAAATTAATCACCTCCAGCAAGAAATTCAAGGTGGAAGCTGAAGGCAGATCCCGGCGTCTGGTTATTCAACAGGTGGAGAAGAAAGATGGAGGCGAATACACGTGTGAAGCCAATGGCCAGAAGCTGAACTTCAAAGTCACCGTTGCAGGTATGAAAAGATTTTGCCTACTAATAGAAGAGAATTGTCAATTGCCACCTCACACTTACGCTTCACAACCATTCAGTGTCAAGTGCCATGAACTCAAGGGTGGGGGCTGGATGGGAGGGAGGAGGCTTCGAGGGAAACGAAAGTTCAATGTATTCGTCCAAGATCGGCTTCAAGGTCAACCAGCTGGAAACTGAACGCAGCTGCATACCAAACCTACACCTGCAGTGACCGTTCTGAAAACATCTTATTTGAATTTGATTGGACATGATGGGGGGCAGTGATGGGAGGCAACGAAGGGAGAGAAAAGTTAGACTTGGGGATTTTGGCCCATGAGTTTCAGTTCTGGCTATGCAATACTGTAGTTCACTAGACCTTTAATAAACTATACCTTTCCCAGTACATGGAGTTAAGGATTGTTCTTTCTTAGAGGCTCAGGCTGAGGCAGTCTGAGAAGAATATTTGTAGCTCAGGGTTGAAATGTCTTTGGCACTCTCTAAACTTGGCGGTTTTCTTGCAGATGTTCCATCTGCCCAACTGAGTAACATCATTTGTGCTAATCAACCATCAGTGGACACATAGAAATAAACTACATTTACATACCATTCAAAAGAGACAGTAAAAAAGCTAAGAAGGAAACAGAAAGACCAGAATGCATCCTCTCCAGCAGCTGACATTGAGATAAGCAGGAATTAACACCAGACAAACAATCAATTGGAAAACAATACTTTAACCAAAGAGAAAACCATACACCCACCATATACACTGCTGTATGTAAACAGGGAGAAAACCCCACTCCCTTCTAGCACTGATGATGTTCCCTAGCTGGGTTATGAAAGGTCTGCAAGAAAATAACCAAGCTCAGAGAGCACCAAGGACCTTCATATTTTTCATACTTTTAAAATTAATCTATTGCATATTTAGGCATTTCATTTCCAAACGCTTCAGTCACAGCTGTTTTGGAAGTAATTATTTATGCTAGCCCCAGATTTATTTATTTGGCATATGGCATCTACAGAAGTCATGTGATTACTGATATAAAGGTAAAAGAGCCCCTGCGGGTTTCACCCTGCTATACTGTAGGGGACGGTGCTCATTTGTGTTTCAAGGCAATTGAGCCAATGCTTTTCCCAGGACATTTCTGCGGTCATGTGGCCAGCATGACGTCACGGAGTGCGGTTACCTTTCCACCGAAGTGATACCAAAGTGGTGCTGGAAAGCCAGCAGCCCAGGTTTGAGACCCGAGCCCTACATGATGGGGTGAGCTCCTGTCCTTGCCTCAGCTCCTGCCAATCTAGCAGTTCAAAAGCAAACAAATGCGAATAGATAAATAATCACCGATATATATATATAACATTAATAAAACACGTTAGGCATGCAGACACAAGTATAAATTTAAATAAAGCAAATAGCCCTAGATGAGAAGATGGGAATTCTACAAGAATAAAAGAGGACCACACTGCTTATCTGTCCCTGTTAAGCTATCAAGATGAGAAAGAAAAATGCTCTTCTACTAAATAAAATGCATTGGCCTCATTTGTGCTCATATGTGCTACAAAAATTTTATTTATTTATGAATTTATGAATCAAGGGACATGAAAAAAAGCAATTGCCTTTTAAGCTTAATAGCATGGCTACAAAGGATAGCCAAAATAGTTACCTTGAAATATTTTAGGAAATCTGACTCCCCCCCCCCCCAATCATATGTTTTTCAGAGGATTCTTGACATAACATGTGACAAACAGAGTAATATCCATACGCCTAATTGATTTATTGAACAGGTAGTTCTTGACTTACAACCACAACTGAGCCCAAAATTTATGTTGATAAGTGAGAAATTTGTTAAGTGAGTTTTGCCCCATTTTACCACCTTTCTTGCCACAGTTGTTAAGTGAATGACTGCAGTTGTTAAATTAGTAACATGGTTGTCAAGTGAATCTGGCTTTCCCTGTTGACTTTGCTTGTCAGAAGGTCACACAAGGGGTTCACATGACCCTGGGACATTGCGACCGTCACAGATATGAACCAAATGTCTGAATTTTGAACAGGTGACTGTGGGGATGCTGCAATGGTCGTAAGTGTGAAAAATGGTCATAAGTCATTTTTTCAGTGCCATTGTAACTCAGAACGAACTGTTGTAAGTTGATGATTACCTGTATTGTGAAGTCTCCTTATAATTCTACTGGTAGTCCTCATCTTACAACTATTCATTTAACAACTGTTCAAAGTTACATCATCACTGAAAAAAGTAAGTTATGGCCAGTCCTCGCAATTATGACTGTCCCAGCATCCCTACGGTCATGTGATCAAAATTTGGGCACTTGGCAACTGGCAGGTATTTACAACAGTTGCAGTATTGTGAGATCATGTGATCACCATTTGTAACCTTTCCAACTGGCTTCTGACAAGCAAACATTGATTCACGTAATGATCACATGATTTACTTAACAACTGCAGTGATTTACTTAACAACCATGGTAAAAAATTGGGTGCAACTCACTTAACCACCCTCTTTCTTAACAATAGAAATCCTGGTTCCAGTTATGATCGTAATTTCAGGACTAGATGTATGTATTTTCTAAAAAAAAGTGAAGAGGGATGATAGGGTAATTTCCATTATGGAGAATGTGATCTATTGTCCTGTGATTCCAGAAAGGACGATTACAATTTAAAACAAAGGTTGAAAAGTTGAATTTTGATTGTCTTCTTTTTCAACTCAGATGCAAAAGCTGAGGAGATGTTTGTCAACAAGGAGAAGGTCCAGAAGGATATCAAAGTTGTAGCTTCAGAGAATGTCTCTCTCAGCTGTGAGGTGGCCCAGGCTAAGACAGAAGTCAAGTGGTTCAAGGATGGGAAACAGATCACCGACACCAAGAAGTTCAAGGTGGAAGAACGAGGTGGATCCCGTTGTCTGGTTGTTCAACAGGTGGAGAAGAAAGATGCAGGTGAATATACCTGTGAAGCCGATGGCCAGAAGCTCACCTTCAAAGTCACAGTGGCAGGTACAACCACTTTTATATTCTCTACCTCTCCCATAGAGCTAGAAGTGGTCAAAGCAATCCATTTTTGGTTGACTAGAGCAGCTCTCAGAAGCTGTAAGAGAACACCTGCAAGTTGTGTCAATGAGAAAGAGTTGCTTCGGCCAACAGGTTTAGGTAGCACAACTATAGTTTTATTATCCATGTTCTATGTAGTTGGAAATATGACTATATTTCAACACCAATGCAAAATTTGATCAGTGTTAGACAACACTAAAAATATGAGAACCATAATTAAATAAGGATGGTTTTCACCTAGTAAATAATGTTTTAATAATCTGGATTGTTTGGTTGGGGACTCAGAACTTCAGGAGGAGTTTGACAACAAAGAACATCCATATAGATGATGATCACACCTTATGGACCATGAGATGTATAGAGGATAGCTCCTTCCTGAACCTCCTTACTTTAACTGTTAAGGGAAAAGACAAAACCTCCCAAAATAAAATGTGAATAAATGTGTCTTGTCTTGTGCTTCTACTCCTAGATGAAAAAGTTAAGGAAGTTTTTGTCAACAAGGAGAAGGTCCAGAAGGATATCAAGGTTGTAGCTTCAGAGAATGTCTCTCTCAGCTGCGAGGTGGCCCAGGCCAAGACGGAAGTCAAATGGTTCAAAGATGGGAAGCTGATCACCGACACCAAGAAGTTCAAGGTGGAAGAACGAGGTGGATCCCGTTGTCTGGTTGTTCAACAGGTGGAGAAGAAAGATGCAGGTGAATATACCTGCGAAGCCGATGGCCAGAAGCTCACCTTCAAAGTCACAGTGGCAGGTACAACCACCTTTATATTCTCTACCTCTCCCATAGAGCTAGAAGTGGTCAAAGCAATCCATTTTTGGTTGACTAGAGCAGCTCTCAGAAGCTGTAAGAGAACACCTGCAAGTTGTGTCAATGAGAAAGAATTGCTTCGGCCAACAGTTTTAGGTAGCACAACTATAGTTCTATTATCCATGTTCTATGTAGTTGGAAATCTGGCCATATTTCAACACTAGTGCAAAATTTGATCAGTGAAAACATGAAAACCAAAGGATGCTGGTAACCTTCTAAATAGCACTTTAAAAATATGGGTTGATTTGGCTGGGGGCTCAGAAGTTCAAGAGGAGTTTGGCAAGAGAAGAACAACCATAGAGAGGATAACAGAATAATAGGATTGGAAGGCAACTTGAAGATCTTCTATTCCAACCCCCTGCTAAAGCAAGAGACCCTATACCATTTCAGACAAATGGCTGTCCAATCTCTTCTTGAAAACCTCCAGTGATGGAGCACCCACCACTTCTAGAGGCAAGTCGTTCCACTGGTTAATTGTTCTCACTGTCAGGAATTTTCTCCTTAGTTCTAGGTTGCTTCTCTCCTTGATTAGTTTCCATCCGTTGCTTCTTGTCCTGCCTTCAGGTGCTTTGGAGAGAATAGTTTAACTCCCTCTTCTTTGGGGCAACCCTTGAGATATTGGAACACTATCATGTCCCCCCTCGTCCTTCTCTTCATTAAACTAGACATACTCAATTCCAGCAACCGGTCCTGATATGTTTTAGCCTCCAGTCCCTTTGATCATCTTTGTTGCTCTTCTCTGCACTCTTTCCAAAGTCTCAACATCTTTTTTATATTGTGGCGACCAAACCTGGATGCAGTTATTCCAAGTGTGGCCTCACCAAGGCATTATAAAGTGGTATTAACACTTCACATGATCTTGATTCTATCCCTCTGTTAATGCAGCCTAGAACTGTGTTGGCTTTTTTGGCAGCACATTGCTGCTCGTATATAAGTGATTGCCACTTAATGAGGATGACCAAGATATGAGGTGCATGAATGTATAGACGCAGCTCCTTTTTGAAGCTCATTACTTTAAATATTAAATGTGTCTTGTCCTCTGTTTCCACACCTAGATGAAAAAGTTAAGGAGGTGTTTGTCAACAAGGAGAAGGTCCAGAAAGATATCAAGGCTGTGTCTTCAGAGAATGTATCTCTCATTTGTGAGGTGGCCCAGTCAAAGGCAGAAGTGAAATGGTTCAAGGATGGGAAACTGATCACTGTGAGCAAGAAATTCAAAATGGAAGCACAAGGTGGATCGCGTTGTCTGGTTGTGCAACAGGTGGAGAAGAAAGATGCAGGTGAATACACCTGCGAAGCTGATGGCCAGAAACTGACTTTCAAAGTCACCATTGCAGGTAAAATGCCTTTTTATTACATATATAATCTATCTATCTATCTATCTATCTATCTATCTATCTATCTATCTATCTATCTATCTATCTATCTATCTATCTATCTATCTATCTATCTATCTATCTATCTATCTATCTATCTATCTATCTATCTATCTATCTATCTATCTATCTATCTATCTATCTATCTATCTATCTATCTACCTACCTACCTACCTACCTATCTACAGTATCTTAAATCTTCCAATATATGGAAATAACCTTTATCAAATGTATACGTTGATTGTTTAGATCAGCTCTCAGCGGTTCTAGCAGAAAGCTTTCAAATTACGTGCACACAAGCATTTATTTCTGCAAACAAAATTTGCCTAGTGCAGGTCTACCTTTATGTTGAAATTGACTATTTCTGAACAATGGCAACAATGGAATCCTTATAGTAGTAACTAGGTATGGATTTTTTACCTTTAAAAGTAATGTTTTAATTTTAATTTATCTTGGTGAAGATTCAGAAGTTGAGGTGATGTTTGCCCATCAGGCAGACATCCAGATATAGGATGAACTATCTTAGATGATATAGAATATATAGGTTGGACCTTCTTGAAGCTCAGATCTTTAGCTGTAAAGAGAAATGTCAAAATGTCCGAAAGAGAAAGTGACTTAAGATGCTTTCTCCATTCCTTCCACCATTAGATAGAGAAGCTGAGGAGATGTTTACCAAGAAGGAGAAGGTCCAGAAGGAGATCAAAGCTGTGGCTTCAGAGACCGTTTCTCTCAGCTGTGAGGTGGCCCAGGCCAAGACAGATGTTAAGTGGTTCAAGGATGGGAAATTGATTACCTCCAGCAAGAAATTCAAAGTGGAAGCAGAAGGCAAATCACGGCATCTGGTTGTTCAACAGGTGGAGAAGAAAGATGGAGGCGAATATACCTGTGAAGCTGGTAGCCAGAAACTCACCTTCAAAGTCACTGTAACAGGTAACAAGATTGATAGCCTTTTTCTTTTATTTTTCGGTATATCAGGATGTAAGCAGGATCAGATTCTTTCTAGGTTGATAAATATAGATAGATGATAGATAGATAGATAGATAGATAGATAGATAGATAGATAGATAGATAGATAGATAGATAGATAGATAGATAGATAGATAGTGATAGATAGATAGATAGATAGATAGATAGTGATAGATAGATAGATAGATAGATAGATAGATAGAGATAGATAAAGTGATAGATAAAGTGATAGATAGATAGATAGATAGATAGATAGATAGATAGTGATAAATAGATAGATAGATAGATAGATAGAGATAGATAAAGTGATAGATAAAGTGATAGATAGATAGATAGATAGATAGATAGATAGATAGATAGATAGATAGATAGATAGATAGATAGATAGATAGATAGATAGATAGATAGATAGATAGATAGATAGATAGATAGATAGATAGATAGATAGATATAAATATAGATATATTGATTGCAAAAAAAATCTATGGCAATTATACTTTTTGGGGGACACACCATGAATTTGAAATAGCTCAATGATTTTGATTGAATAGTTCTATGCTTTCTAGAAACAGAGAACGAGCTCCTATTATATTTCTTTTAACAAAGAGTCCCAGGTAGCTAAAATTTTCAGGTTATGTACAAATCCAGGGAAAAATGAGCCATACAAATTATCAGAAGACCTACATTCTACAAAACAGCCCTGTACTGTAGTTAGTTATTATTGCTATTTTCTTTGTTTTTTTTAAACCATTCTATGATCTATGATCCAGAAGCTGAAGAGATGTTTGCCAACAAGGAAATGGTCCAGAAGGACATCAAGATTGTGGCTTCAGAGAATATCTCTCTCAGCTGTGAGGTGGCCCAGGCCAAGACAGAAGTCAAATGGTTCAAGAATGGAAAATTAATCACCTCCAGCAAGAAATTCAAGGTAGAAGCTGAAGGCAGATCCCGGCGTCTGGTTATTCAACAGGTAGAGAAGAAAGATGCCGGTGAATACACCTGTGAAGCTGGAAAACAGAAGTTGACCTACAAAGTCATTGTTGAAGGTGAGAATAACAATTGCCTCCATAGAGAGTCAATACCATAAAGTTTGTCCTATCAGGAAGGCTGAATCTCTTTGCGATCTGTGTTGATAGTCTTCAGTTGCTATTTGGGCATTCTTGAAACCTCCCTCCCTCTGTCAATCCCAGGTGAGTAGGGTGGAAATTGTATAGAAGCAATTATGAAATCCTTTGAATGTGTTACAACCAGGCAGCCTTTAACACTTAGGTTGACAAAAGTATGGATATTAAATGAGAGAGAGAGAGAGAGATATGATAGACAGACAGACGGATGGATGGACGGATGGATGGATGATGGGCGGGTGGATGACAGACAGGCAGATAGAGATAGAGATGAATGACTATGATGTGTGGACAGGAAGAAAAAAAAGAGAGAAGGGGGATGGATGGATGAGATGAGATGATGAATGGGCAGGTGCATAAATAGACACAGAGAGAAAGAGATACGGACAGACAAACATAGATGGAGTTGAATGGATGAGATGATGAATGGATAGATAGATAGATAGATAGATAGATAGATATTGAAATAAAATAAAGAGATTAAAACTTGGTTCTTGTTATGCAAGTCTCACCATCTCTTTTCTTCCACATCACAGAAGCTCCTGAAATCTTTACCCAAAAAGACAAAACAAAGAAGGAGGTCAAGGCGGTCCTGAAGGAGAACACCATTTTGACCTGCGAGGTGGTCACTTCGGACACTCAGGTGAAATGGTACAAAGATGGACAACCCGTCCCCATCAGCAAACACATCACGATGGAGTCAGATGGAACCACCCGCAAACTGCACCTGGAGCAGGTGGCGACCAAGGACGTTGGAGAGTATACCTGTGAAGCAGGTGGTCAGAAAGTGACCTTCAAGGTGGAAGTAACAGGTGAGGTCTCTTCTCCTTTTCTAATAGTGTTTTGCAGCTGATAAAAAGGCCAGTGTAGTTCTAGGTTGCATCAACAGAGGGAGAGTTTGAACATCACTTGAGGGGATAGTACAGGTAATCCTCAATTTAGGACCACAGTTGAACACAAAATTTATGTTGTTAAGTGAAGACATTTGTTAAGCGAGTTTTGCCCCATTTTATGATCTTTCTTGCCACAGTTGTTAAGTGAAACATTGCAGTTGATAAGTTACTAATACAGTTCTTGTGAATCTGGCTCCCCCATTGACTTTGCTTGTCCGAAGTTTACAAAAGGGGATCACGTGACCCCGGGACACTGCGACCATCATAAATATGAAGCAGTTGCCAACTATCCGATTTTGATCACACGATCATGGGGATGCATGCTATCATGGTTGTAAGTGTGAAAAATGATCATGTCACTTTTTTCAGTACTGTTGTAACTTTAAACAGTCACAAAGCAAATTCTTGTAAGTCGAGGACTACCTATACTGCTTTAGACTGCACTGGTGAGGCCACACTTGGAATGTTGCATCCTGTTCAGGTCACCATGTTACAAAAAAAGATGTTGAGACTCTAAAAAGAGTGCAGATAAGAGCAACAAAGATGTTTAGGGGGCTGGAGGCTAAAACACATGATGAGCAATTGAGGGAGCTATGTACAGGTGGTCCTCGACTTATGATCACAACTGAGCCCCAAATTTCTGTTGCTAAGCGAGTTGTAAAGTAAGTCTTGCCCTATTTTACAACTTTTTTTTTTTGGCCGCACTTGTTAAGTGCATCCCTGCAGTTGTCAAATTAGTAATATGGTTGTTAAATGAATCTGGCTTCTCCATTGACTTTGTTTGTCAGAAGATTGCAAAAGTTGATCACGTGACCCCGGGAGACTGCAACTGTCATAAAATGAACCAGTTGCCAAGCATCCAAATTTGGATCACGTGAACATGGGGATACTGCAAGGGGCGTATGAAAAACACTTTTTTCACTACTGTTGCAACTTTGAACAGTCGCTAAATGAATGGTTGTAAGTCGAGGATTACCTGTATGTCTCACCTATCAAAGAGAAGGACTAGGGGTGACATGATAGCAGTCTTCCGATATTTGAGGAGCTGCCCCAAAGAAGAGGGGGTCAAGCTATTCTCCAAAGCACCTGAAAGCAGGACAAGAAGCAACGGATGGAAACTCATCAAGGAGAGAAGCAACCTGGAATTAAGGAGGAATTTCCTCACAGTGAGAACAATTAACCAGTGGAACTGCTTGCCTCCAGAAGTTGTGAGTGCTCCAACACTGGAGGTTTTTAAGGAGAGACTGGACAACCATTGTCTGAAATGGTGTAGGGTCTCCTGCTTGAGCAGGGGGTTGGACTAGAAGACCTCCAAGGTCCCTTCCAACCCTATGATTTCATGTTCTATGAGGTATTGATGGGGGGAGGGTTGGATTCACCACTCACTTAATAACTGCCTCGCTTAGTAACAGACATTCCGGTCTTAAGTGTGGCTGTAAGTTGAGGATTTACCTGTACTTATTTTCCGGTTGGTCTTCCAGAACCAGAGGTCAAATTCCAAAGAATAGCTGCTCAGGAGGAGACCATTGTCACTCAGGAGCACAAGGAAGTCATCTTCTCCACCGTGATACAACCTGAGGAGGCTGAGGTCAAATGGTTCAAGGACGGAGTTGAGATCAAAGATGGCAAGAACTACAAGATAAAGAAGGACAAGGCGGCTAGGACCTTGATTGTGAAGACAGCCGAAACCAAAGATGCTGGTGTGTACACCTGCGAAGTCAAGAGTGAGAAACAGCAGTTCCAACTCAAAGTGGAAGGTGAGAGGCAAACGGAGGTGGCCATCCTCAGATGTCAGAAAACAATTTTGTGAAGGCTGCAAGGCCAACTAACCCAAGACAGAAAGATCGGATCAGTCAAAGATGAAAGAAATCATCTCAAGCTCTTTCCAGCCTCAAAATAATCTGGCGTCAAGAGTCACTAGTTACCAGTTCTGGGGGCTCCTGGGGGCTCTCTGAGCTTCTGGGTTTTCTTGCAGACATTTCATGGTCCAAGTGCTAGAAGGCAGGAGGGTTTGCAGACAGGAGGCGGAGGAGAAGGAAGACTGGGGGGAGGGGTCCTTGGTGCTCTCTGAGCTTGGTTGCTTTTTTGCAGACATTTCATGGTCCAATTAGGTAACCCTATCAGTGCCAGAAGAAAGAAGGGTTTTGATCATGTTCCCTAGTTGGGTCCTAAAACTTTTGCAAGAAAGCGATCAAGCTCAGAGAGCCCCAAGGATCCCACAGTCCTCCTCCTCCTCCTCCTCCTCCTCCTCCTCCTCCTCCTCCTCCTCCTCCTCCTCCTCGCATACCCCCTCCCTTCTAGCACTGATGATGCTCCCTAGTTGGGTCATGAAATATCTGCAAGAAACCAACGCAGCTCAGAAACCACCAAGGATCCCATGGTTGAATCTCAAGCTACAAATGTCCCCTTCTGTTACATACTATTCCAACCTTAAAAATATGTCTTCCTTAAACCAAGAATTTATCTATCAAATAAATCATTGGACAAAGACAATCTCTGTGTTCAGCCCATTTTATACCGCTGGACGTTTGTACCAGTTTGTATCATAAAGGCAAGATTTAAAAATTTTACATAAATACTCTATGGTCTGTCTTTTGACTTATTTTCTTTCTATCTTCCAATTCCCTTGCAGAAGTACCGGTTAAGTTTGCCCAAAAGCTAGAGCCTGTAAAAGCTGAGCTCGGAAAGGCTTTGAGTTTGAGTTGTGAACTTAACCAGCCCGAAGGTGCGGTTGTGTGGCGCAAGGACGGGACGGTTCTCAAAGCTAGCAAGCGCTACCTGATGCAAGAAATTGGTGGCAAGAGAGTGCTGATCATCTCCAGTTTGCGGGCTGAGGACAAGGGAGAATATTCATGTGAGACAAAGAATGACCAATGCATCGTTCAAGTCACACCCACAGGTACTTCCTGATGTTAGGGGGTATGTGGTAGTGCCACAGGAAGCAGCTGTTGTAAATTAGGGAACATCCTCAGTGTTACAACGGAATGGGGTTTGCAGAAAGGAGGAGGAGAAGGAGAAGGAGGGGAGGGGAGGAGGAAGAGGAAGACTGTGGGGTCTTTGGTGCTCTCTGAGTTTGGCAGTTTTCTTGCAGATGTTTCATGATCCAATTGAGTAACATCATAAGTGCTAGAAGGGAGGGGGGTTTGCGGGGGGGAGGAGAACTCTGGGATTCTTGATCTTCTAACTGAGCTAGGTTATTTTCTTGAAGAAGTTTCATGACCCCACTAGGTAACATCATCAGTGTAGTAGGGAATGGGTTTGTTCTCTGTTTACCTACAAGTGACTTGCCTGTTAGTGATAAGGCCAGAGCAAACCACTTGTACACGAACAGAGAGCAAATCCTGCTCTCTTCTAACTGTTCCTTAGTTGCAAAGTGCACTAAGTTGGAAATTGCTCATGGTCACTTTCCAACAAACTCAAGTCTGCAAGCTGAGAGACCACCCTTAAACATCCACAAAAGAACATTTTTTCTCCCCTTTGTGTGATGTGTATCTTGCTCTTCTCCCCAGCGCCTCGCGTCGTGAAGTTTGTCAAGGGCCTCTCCAAAGTCATCGCAGAAGAAGGGAAGGAGGCGGTTTTCGAATGCACCGTCTCACCCAGCGATGCGGTCGTTAGGTGGAGCCACCGTGGAACCCCGATCGAAGCCAGCAAGAAATACGTCGTTTCTCATCGGGATGTCCATCACAGCCTCATCATCACCGAACTGACAGTCCAAGACAGTGGGGAAGTCACAGCCGAAGCTGAGGGAGAAGAGAGCCGGGCCCACCTCCGAGTGGAAGGTGAGACAGGGGTCCATCAGGGATGGAAGGACACGTCCAGGTGTGGGATCTCATTTCTGGACACTCTCCCATTGATTTGAACTGTTCTTTATTTTATATTTTATTTTATTACTTTGCTTTTTTATTTTGTTTTATTTAGTTTATTTTAGTTTATATTTTTTTATTATTGTACTTTATTTTATTTATTTCAATTTTAGTTTATTTTTTTTTGTTTTATTGTATTGTATTTTTTATTGTATTGTATTGTATTGTATTTATTTTGATTTTAGTTTATTTTTATTTTGTATTTTAATTTTTATCTTATTTATTTTTATTTCAGTTTATTTTTTATTTTATTGTGTTTTGATTTTTTATCTTATTTCAATTTTATTTTATTTTTTATTTTACTGTATTTTAATTTTTTATTTTAGTTTGTTTTATTTTTTTATTTATTGTAATTTATTGTTTTGTTTTACTTTATTTTACTTTATATTGTTTTATTTATTTTATTTTATTTTACTTTATTTTATTTTATTTTTTATTTTAACTGGTTTATTTTATTTTATTATTTTATAAATTATGTGGCTGCCAAACACACACATGTCACAGCTTATAATATTAAAAACTCCTAAATAAAGCCCCATCCTGCACCTCCCCACCCCTCAGGGTGAATGATGTTCCATAAAGACGGGGCCAGCACCAAGGAGGCCCTTTTTCATGGTGCCATAGATATACAGTCCAAATAGATGGGACCCAGAACACACCCTGCCTTCCTGTCCTTGTGAGCCAGTTGGATCTAACAAGGGGAAAGTGATTGGTTTACACATACAGATAGTCCTCGACTTACAACCATTGATTTAATAACCGTTTGAAGTTACTCGTTCATATTTATGATGGTTGCAGTGTCCCAGGATCATGTGACAAGCAAAGTCAATGGAGAGGTTAGATTCAGTGTGACTAGCTTAACAACTGCAGTATTTCATTTAACAAGTGTAGCAAGAAAGGTCATAAAATGTGGCCAAACTCACTAAACAATTGTTTTGCTTAGCAACAAAAAGTTTGGACTCCGTTGTGATCATAAGTCACGTACATGCTTAGTGGAGAACTCTGGATCCTGCTCTGAGTGCCTGCTTAGCAGTGGGAATTTTGGGCTCAGTTATTGTCGTAGGTCGAGGACTATCTGTAGAAACCTAGCGATCTTCGAAACAGTCATCACCCTGTAACGCTAGTTTTCTTCTTGCAAGGCATGTTTTCACGTAGGGGAAAGCATCAAATCCCGATTGGCTAGATAGAAATGTTCTTTTGTGTTGGACTTATTTTTGTAAAGACATTACCCAGAATAAGATGGTAGAAGAAATTGCAAGTTTTGAAGGCTTCATCTAGTATAGAAAATGTTAATACTGGTTGAAAATATTGCTCCACTTTAAATACAGGTAGTGCTCGACTTACGATCATGACTGAGCCCAAAATTTCCATTGCCAAGTGAGACAGTTGTTAAGTGAATTTTGCCCCATTTTATGACCTTTCTTGCCACAGTTGTTCAGTTGATTCACTGCAGTTGTTAATTTAGTAACACGGTTGTTAAGTGAATCTGGCTTCCCCCATTGACTTTACTTGTCAGAAGGTCACAAAAGGGGGATCACCTGACCCTGGGACCATGCAACCGTCATAAATATGAATCAGTTGCCAAGCGTCTGAATTTGGATCATGTGACCATGGGGATGCTGCAACTAATTAGTGTGAAAAATGGTCATAAGTCACTTTTTTCTGTTGTAACTTCGAACGGTCACTAAACAAATGGTTATAAATCAGGACTACTTGTGCATACTAGTTGCCAAGCAACTAGTCACTGGGGGGTTGCTGTGATGGTTATAAGTGCAAGGATTGGTCTTAAGTCACTTTTTTCAGTGCCGTTGTAACTCAGAACGGTCACTAAACGAATGGTCATAAGGCGAGGACTACCCATATTTGTAGTGCTTTTAATCTACCTGATGCTTTTGGTCTACCTCAAAATCAGAAGCACCGGTGTTATTCGTGAAGAAGTTGGAGGCCAAGGCCGTAGAAGAGAAGCAGACTGTTATCCTTGAAGTCGAGCTATCCAAGCCAACCACGGAGGTGAAGTGGACAAAGAACGCAAGTGTCCTTCATCCAACGGCCAATCTGGAGATCCACGCCGAGGGGACAAACCACCGCCTGGTGATCAAGAGTGCATCCTGCGATGATCGTGGGTTTTATTCCTGCGAGACCCTCCATGACAAGACACAAGCCAAGGTCACTGTAGACAGTAAGTCCTCTCTTGGGACTAGTTCTGAGGAACACAACTCTTGTGAGAATCATAGGAGGTTGGAGGGGATGGTGGAGAGCTCCTAGACCAGGCCAGGAAGCCATGGACCATCCCAGATCAATGGTTGTCCAACTTTTACTTGGAAACCTTCAGGGGTGGAGACCCCATGATTTCAGGAGGAGGGTTGTTTCACCCCTTCATAATTCTCACGGTTGGGAAATTCCTCCTTGGCACTCTGAGGTTTAGCAAGGTTTTCTTGCTAGATCTAGAACTGATAATGTTACCTAGTTGGGTCATGAGACATCTGCGAGAAAATAGCCAAGCTTAAAGCTTAAAGCACCAAAGACTCCATAGCGATGAATGAATGAATGAATGAATGAATGAATGAATGAAAGAATGAATGAATGAATGAATGAATGAATGAATGAATGAATGAATGAATGAATGAATGAATGAATGAATGAAAGAATGAATGAATGAATATAGACAGAGAGCAAACTCGTCTAGTGTTGATGATGGGGGTAACAGTGGCTTTCAAATGAGGTCAAATGTCATGCAAATTTGGTTGGTTTCACAAGGAGGTCCTATGTTCCTCTCAATTGAAGAGTGATAAATATGAGATTTTTGACACGAACGTGTCTCATCCATCTTGTTCCATTTCCAAGTGAGACCCATCAAATTGATCAAAGGCCTGCAGCCGACGGATGTTCATGAGAAGGAATCGGTCACTTTTGAGGTGGAACTGTCCCACGAAGACGTGGAAGCAGTTTGGATGAAGGACGGTCTGCGTCTCAAGTCTCAGGACAACTGCCAGATAACTGCCCAAGGGAAGAAGCACTCACTGACCCTCTCGTCCCTGACATTGGAAGACTCAGCTCTTATTTCCTTCAAGGCCGAAGGGATTCACACCACAGGCAGGCTTAATGTGAAAGGTAGGTGTTCAGACAACCTCTTTTAAATTACAGGTGGCCCTTAACCTGGTAGCCACACAAACCATATGTAAATGCAGAGATAAGTGCTGGAGAATTCCTGGAAACCTGGCATTCAGACAAATCAGCCATCAACAGGCACATAGAGATAAACAACATCTACACACCATTTACAAAAGACAATTAAAAATTTAAAAGATCACAACACCTCCTGACAAGCAAACGACTCCCAGATAAGCAGAGTTTAACACCAAGCAGTAAATAATATTCCAAACAGGAACTACTAACACAGTAAACAACAGCCTAATCAAGGAACTACCAAGAACACTCCCATCGACAGGGCAGTGACCAGTATATAAAATGAGAGCAAATCTCATTCCCTAGTCCTACTGATGATGTTACCTAGTTGGGTCATGAAATCTCTGCGAGAAAACCACCAAGTTCAGAGAGCACCAAGGACCACATTGTTCTCCTTCTCCTTCTCCTCCTCCTCCTCCTCCTTCTCCTTCTCCTTCTCCTTCTCCTTCTCCTTCTCCTTCTCCTTCTCCTTCTCCTTCTCCTTCTCCTTCTCCTTCTCCTTCTCCTTCTTCCTTCTCCTCCTCCTCCTCCTCCTCCTCCTCCTCCTCCTCCTCCTCCTCCTCCTCCTCCTCCTCCTCTCCGCAACACCCCTCCCTTCTAGCACTTGAATCATGAAACGTCTGCAAGAAAACCACCAAGTTCCGAGAGCACCAAGGACCCCACAGATCAACCCAGATCTGCAAATATTCTTTTCTAGTGATAAACTTCGGAATTAGTTGCTACAGAGTTGATTTTCTGTTTCTCTGTTTGAGATTGAGCAGGCCTAGACATCAATCCTGGACTTACGAGTTCAATTGACCCTCAAATTTCTGTTGTTAATTGAGGCAGTTGTTAAGTGACTCTTGCCCCATTATACAATCTTTTTTGCCACCATTGTTAAGTGAGTCACTGCAGTTGTTAAGCTAGTGACACAGTTATTAAGTGAATATGGCTTCCCTGTTGACTTTGCTTGTCAGAAGGTTGCAAACGGAGATCACAAAACCCGGGACACTGCGACTGTCATAAATATGAATTATTTGCTAAGCATCTGAATTCTGATCACGTAAGCATGGGAATGCTACAATAGTCGTAAGTGTAAAAAAACGATCACAAGTCCCTTTTTTCAAGTGCATTGTAACTTTGAATGGTCACTAAACGAATGTTGTAAGTGGAATACTACCTGTAATGTAATTTCTCTCTTTTCTAATGGTCCCCTCACCTTATATCTGTGACAGACCTATCTTTTACTTATACATAAATAAAATATATTAACTTACCTTCCCGTTTGATGCTATTCTGGCCAGAGGCAGACCAGGCTAAGAAACTTAACCTGATTTATGGCTAACATTTCAATTACTTACATGTTATTTCTCCTTGGCAGAAACCCCTGTGAAAATCATCACACCTTTAAAAGACCTCAAAATTCAGAACAAGGATGACGTAACACTTGAGTGCGAACTTTCCAGGCCCAATGTGGAAGTGAAGTGGCGTAAGGTATAGTATCAAATTTATTAAATATAAGCCTGTAGACTTCTCTTCAATGTCTGCAGTTTCTTGAACTTCTGTCTTGTAAGATTGCATCCACAGCTTCATGGGAATACAGGTAGTCCTGAAAGGCCATGGAGAAGTCAGATTCACTTAACAACTCTGTTACTAGCTTAACAATGCAGTGATTCAGTGAACAACTGTGACAAGGAAGGTTGTAAAATGGAGCAAAACTCAGTCACAGAAATTTTGGGCTCAATTGTGGTCGTAAGTTGAGGACTATCTCAGGACCTACCTCAAAACTCGGATCCAGTAAATTTTTCTGTCAATAAACTCCTCTGTGGACTTCTTGGTTTTAGAATGGAGTGGAGATCCGGTCGAGTAAAAAGATGGTCATTGCTTCCAGAGGGACGAAGAGAAGCCTCGCCATTCACACATGCGAATATGAAGACCAAGGAACATACATGTGTGACGCAGTGGATGATAAGAGCTCAGCTGTTTTGGAGATCTACGGTACAAATGTCCTCCCTAATTTTTTTAGAGTCAGGTTTCCCTTCTTTGAATCTTATTCAAGGAATGAGAATTTAGGAGCCGTGATTAACAGTATTTAATGGAAAAGAAGTTTCAATCACAATATAATTCCTTTTAGACACACAGGCACATGTTTTCTTCCTAAATGTGTTCTGAAGTTTGTTCTAGGTGCAGGCCTAGAAACCAGGAGACGGTGATTTCTAGTTCCGTCTTTGACATAAATGCTGGCTACCTAGCTAAACCTCAAGATCCATTCCTTACTATTCCCCCAGGAATTTTTTTCTACTAATATACAAAATAAAATGTGGATAATTCCCCAACACACATTAATGACTGCAAGGAACACAGATACCTTAATCTTAAACAAAAATGTCTCATTTTGATTTTTTTAGCCCGGGACATCAAGGTTGTAAAACCGTTGGAAGATGTTGAAGTGAGCGAAAAAGAAAGTGCTTCTTTCCTCTGTGAGATTTCGCATGATGATGTCCAAACCCAGTGGTTCAGTAACAAAAACAAAATCAGGACTGGAGAGAACATCAAACTACGTCAGGAAGGTAGGAAGAAGAGAATTGAAAAGTGATGGACTCTGGTTGTTTGCTTGCAAACATCGCATGACCCAACTAGATAACATCATCCTTGTTTTTTCCCTTTTTATGTACAACTGCTTGCTGTAGATAAAAAGAACAGTGTTGGTTGGGTGTAGTTTTTTTTCCCTTGGTAGTTTCTTGATCAGGGTATTGATTTCTGCTTGATTGTTTGTCTGGGGTTAATCCCTGTTTATTTGGATTTCTTTTCTGTGGAGTCCTTGATGCTGTCTGAGCTTGGATGCTTGGTTGCAGACATCTCCTGGCCCAACGAGGTAACATCATCCATGTGAAGGAATATGGAGTTTGCTCCCTTTTTATATACACTTTCTCCTGGTGGGGTGTGTTTTTTTTCTTGGTAGCTTCTTGATTAAGGTATTGTTTTCTGCTTGATTGTTTGTCTGGGGTCAATCCATCCTTATCTTTGTGTGGGGTTCTTTGTGCTAACTGAGCTTGGTAGTTTCCTTGCGGACATTTCCTGACCCAACTGGGTAACATCATCAGTGTGAAGGAGTGTAGGTTTTCTCCCTAATTATATACAGTAGCTTGCTTTGCCACTGTTGGTGGAAGCATGATTTTGGTGGCTCCTTGATTAAAGTATTGTTTTCTGCTTGATTGTCTGGGGTTAATCCCTGCTTATCTGGGTTTCTCTATCTGTGGTAACCTTGGTCATGGGTTTCATGACCCATAATAATAACAGGATGCTTATCTTTGATGATGCTAAAGGTCTCGTTGCAGGATGTAAACTATTCCAACTCAAGCCACCTTTTGCAATTGACTAATGGCCATTGACAAAATCCTCGTAAAGTCAATTGCAAAAAGGCTACTTTATTCAGAACAGCTTCCATGCTACGATGAGAATTTTTAACAATATCTACCTATTCCAGGCCCTTGGGAAGGTCTCAAGAGGTAGACAAAAGACCAAATCCAGTCTGAACATCTGGTTGACGCTGCAACCAACATTAATAATGTATCATTGCCATTGATAAAATCCCTGTCAGTCAATTGCAGAAGGCAGCTTGACTTGGAACAACTTACAATCTGTGATGGGACCTGGAACCTCATCAAATATTCACATCTGTCTAACTCAGGTCTTTGGGAAGTGGACAAAAAGACCAAATCCAGTCTGAACATCCGGCTGATATGCAACAAGCAATAATAATATCACAAAGATGCAGGACAGGTAGTCCTGGACTTATGACCATAATTGAGCCCCAAATTTCTCTTGCTAACTGAGACATTTGTTAAGTGAGCTTTGTCCCAATTTACAACCTTTCTTGCCACAGTTGTAAAGTGAATCACTGCAGTTGTTAAGTTAGGCACAAGTTGTTAAGTGAATTTGGCTTCCCCATTGACCTTGCTTGTCAGAAGGTCACATAAGGTGAACACATGACCCATGACACTGCAACCCATCATAAATATGTCAGTTGACAAATGTCTGAATTGTGATCATGTGACCATCGGGATGCTGAAATGGTCGTAAGTGTGAAAATGGGTCATGTCACTTTTTTCACTGCTGTTATAAGTTCAAACGGTCACTAAATGAACTATTATAAGTTGAGGACTACCTGTATAATGGCAGCAGTCAATACCAATAATGCTCAAGGATCCTTTTTATCTCCTTACCTATCATCCCCAGAGAAGCAAGGAGCAATAACCATTATCCTCTTTTTCCTTGCTGCTTAGGAGACTTTTAAGAAGAGACTGGACAGTCATTTGTCCAGAATGGTCTAGGGCAGGGCTTTTCAACCTGTGGTACGCGTACCACTTGTGGTACATTAACAAGTGGCAGGTGGTACGCAGCCCTGCCTAGCCAAGTGTAGTGGGGGAGGGAAAGAGCCAGCGCAGGCAAGGACTTCCAGTGAGAGAGTCCTCTGGAGCTGCAGTGGCTGGGGAGAGACAAAGGGCCCAGGCTCAGTTCTGGCTCACCCTCCCCCATGAGAAAGAGGGAGGAGATGGAGAGTGGAAGGATTCTTATGTGCTTTTGTGACTTTGAAGTTCTGGGATTTGTGCAATGTGGGCTTTGTGTTCTTAAGGAGTGTTTGGCAATTTCTGTTTGGTTGATGGCTGATGGCTGATGTCTGGTGTTAGCTTCTATTGCTCTGCTATTGTTAGCTGTAAGTTTTGCTGCAAGGGATTTTGAAGTATTTTTCTCCTGAATGTATTTTGCCTGTAGATTCCTTTACTTATGAATGGAGCCATTTGGGGAGGCTGCCTTAGCCGGCAGCCAATACTTACTACATTTTTTTTTCTTCCTTACTTTCCTTTCTAGCCAGTAGCTAATTCTTAAAGGGAAATGTGCCTTTTTAAGCTAGTTCACTCAGCAGTTTGTCTTTTCTGTCTCTGGAGGCTTTTCCTTGTTTGATGAATATATGGAAGAGGGAAAATATGGGGGGGTTGGGTTCAAATTCTTCCTTCAGAAGGAGGTGGGCATGAGAAAGAGGGAGGCAGGGAAGGAGGGAGGGAGGGAAGTCCCGCCTTAGCACTTGGCCACCAGCAGCCCTGCCATTGACTTTACTTGCCAAAAGGTTGCAAAAGGGGATCGCATGACCCTGGGACACTGTGACCATCATAAATATGAGTCAGTTGCCAAGCATCCAAATATAAATCACATGACCCTGGGCATGCTGCAATGGTCATAAGTGTGAAAAATGGTCATAAGTCATTTCAGTGCAATTGCAACTTTGAACTGGTTTTTTTTTTTGGGTCATCAAGTTTTTGACACCTTGCTAGGTGGTACTCGAATATTGCCATATTCTAAAAGTGGGACAATCGGTGAAAAGGTTGAAAAGCCCTGGTCTAGGGCCCCAACCTTTTGGGCACCAGGGGCTGGTTCCATTGAGAGAGGTTTTTTTGTGGACTGGAGGGGGCGTGGTTTCATGTATTGCCTGCATCCCGTGGATGGGGCTTTGCTTGTTTGCGCGGACCGGTTTCTGGCATGCTGTGGCCTGGTGCTGGTCCATGGACCGGGGTTTGGGGACCCCTGGTTTAGGGTCTGAGAAGAGGGTTGGACAAGAAGACCTCCAAGGTCCCTTCCAACTCTGTTATTCTATTTTTCTGTTATTCTACTATTCCGTTATTCTGTTGTGGAGGTTTTCAAGAAGAGACTGGACAACCACCTGTCTGAAATGATATGGAGTCTCCTGCTTCCAACTCTGTTATTCTGCTATCTTGGCTGTTCCTTAAATGGGGAGATGGTTCTGCTATAAAGAGAGTGGCAAGCTTTTGTCTTAATGTGGATGACGTTTACTTGTTTGATGGATGAATCATGGATGATTTGTAACTTGGAGACTGTCTTTTTGTGCGCAGGGAAAAGTCACACACTGGTTTACCGCAGTGTGGAGTTGCAGGATTCTGCAGAAATAAAATTTGTGGCCGAAGCGGCAGAATCACGAGCTCAGCTTAAAGTCAAAGGTAAGGAATGACTTCAAAATTTAGTGAATTCAATTTTTTTTCAGAAAGCATATCCTCAAACTAGCTACAGATAGTCCTCGACTTATGACCACACTTAAGCCCCAAATTTCCGTTGCTATGCAAGACAGTTGCTAAGGAGGTTTTGCCTCATTTTATGTCCATTCTGGCCATAGTTGTTAGGTGAATCATTGACATTGTTAAGTTGGTCATACAGTTGTTAAGTGAATCGGGCTTCCTCATTGACTTTGCTTGGCAAAAGGTCACAAAAGGGGATCATGTGACACTACCACTATCATAAATATGAATCAGTTGCCAAGCATCTGAATTTTGATCACGTGGCCATGGGGATGTGGCAATGGTTGTAAGTATGAAAAATGGTCATGTCACTTTTTTCAGTGCCATTGTAACTTTGAACAATCACTGAACGAATGGTCATAAGTCGAGGAGTACCTGTATTATCCGCATTGAATTTCCTGCAAAGTTACATCACTAACCTTCTTCTGTTCTCCTCCTTTAGAACTACCGGTCAAGATCATTAAACCCCTCCGGGTGAAGATCGCCATCGAAAGACACCGAGGTTTTATGGAATGCCAAGTCTCTCGTCCGAACGCTATCGTTACGTGGTTCAAGGGGGACCGAGAACTCCATCCTGGCCAGAAGTATGAGATGGTGAGCGATGGGATCTACCGGAAACTTATCATCAACGAGACCGCGTTTGAGGACGAAGGGATTTACACCTGTGACGCCGTGGATGATAAGAGCAGCGCTCAGTTCTATGTGGAAGGTACATCCTCTTCTTCATATGTACAGGTAGTCCTGGCCTTACGACAACAATTGAGCCCAAAGTTTCTATTGCTAAGCAAGACACTTGTTAAGTGAGTTTTGCCCCATTTTACGACCTTTCTTGCCACGATTGTTAAGTGAATCACTGCAGCTGTTAAGTTAATCACACGGTTGTTAAATGAATCTGGCTTCTCCATTGACTTTGCTTGTCTGAAGTTCGCAAAAGGGGATCACAAGATCCTGGGACACTGCAACTGTCATAAATATGAGTCAGTTGCCAAACGTCTGAAATTTGATCACATGACTGTGTGGGGATGCTGCAACGGTCATAAGGGTGAAAAATGGTCCTAAGTCACTTTTTTCATTGCCGTTGTAACTTGGAACAGTAACTAAACGAACTGTTGTAAGTGAAGGGCTACCTATAATATCAATTTGTTACCCAAAAATATTGGGTGAAAAGGGACACTCAGCTGTGGTGGCGCTGTGGTTAGAATGCAGTATTGCAGGTTAATTTACTGGTCACTGCCAGAAGTCCAATCCTCACTGGCTCAAGGTTGACTCAGCCCCCCATCCTTCCGAGGTGGGTAAAATGAGGACCCAGATTGTTGGGGGGTGGGTGCAACATGCGGACGCTTAGAGAGGGCTGTAAAGCACTGTGAAGTGGCATATAAGTCTAAGTGCTATTACTATTGCTACACAGGAATCTGAGGGGGGGGCATTTGTTGACAGCAGATGCATTTCACCTTGACTTTGCTTGTCAGAAGGTCAAAAGTGGGGATCATATTACCCTGAGACACAGCAACCGTCATAAATACATGCCAGTTGCCAAGCCTCTGAATCTTAATCACCTGACCATGGGGCTTGCTGCGATCGTCATAAGTGGAAAAACGATTATAAGTCACTTTTTTCAATGCCGTTGTAACTTGGAATGGTCACTAAATGAATGGTCGTAAACCAAGGACTACCTATATCTTAGGAAGCTCCTCCTGTCAACAATGATGACTTGAAGGACTTGGGGATGACCGAGTCCCCAAACTCCAGCGGTGATGACCTAGCGATTGACTTTTATCTTCCCTTATTTCTCTTCAGAACAAACCATCAATGTTGTGAAGGAGCTGAGAGATGTGGAGGTGATGGAACCAGCCGAAGCCCGCTTTGAGTGCGAAATCTCCATCCATTCAGTGAAGCCCCCCAAATGGTCTCTCCGTGGAGAAGTGCTACAAAATGGCCCAAATGTCATCATAGAACAAGAGGGGAAAGTCCACCGGCTGATCTTGAGGAAGACCAATGTGGATATGACAGGCACCATCCAATTTGCCATTGGCAAGTCCAAATCCTTGGCTGATCTGGTGGTCAAAGGTAAGGTGGAAGTCCTCCCAAGTGTAAAACAGCCACGGAAGAACTTTGAGGGTGGTGGTAGTGGTTAGAACTGTATGCTTATTTAGAATGGAATGGAATGGAATGGAATGGAACGGAACAGAACAGAACAGAATATAGAAAATGCTATAGAATATAGAAAAACAGAATAGTGTAGAACACAGGTAACCCTTGACTTGTGACCAAAACTGAGCCCAAAATTTCTGTTGCTAAGCAAGACATTTGTTAAGTGAATTTTGCCCCATTTTATGACCTTTCTTGCCACATTGTTAAGTGAATCGCTGCAGTGGTTAAGTTAGTAATGCGGTTGTTAAGTGAATCTGGCTTCCCCTTCTGACTTTGCTTGTCAGAAAGTAGCAAAAGAGGATCATGTGACCCCAGGGCACTGCAACCATCATAAACATGAGTCAGTTGCCAAGCAATTCGAATTTTGATCACATGATCATGGGTACGCTGCAATGGTCATAAGGGTGAAAAATGGTCATAAGTCACTTTTTCCAGTGCCATTTTAACTTTGAACGGTCACTAAATGAACTGTTGTAAGTCAAGAACTATCTGTAATAAAGTTGGAAATGAACTTGAAGGTCTTCTGGTCCAGTCACACCAAGGATCCCACGGTTTAAACCTTAGCTACAAAGATTCTCTTGTATCAGTAGAATTGATAGACTTAATTCAGATTTGATTTGGGAAAAGATTTGACAATGAAGAAGCATCAAATTTTTGGAAGCCGCTTTATTTTTTTGACCAAACTGGAAAGTATTAGTGATGGTAACCCCTTAGATGAACATCAACTAGGCAAAGTTTTTTCCATGGGTAATTTCAAGGGTTTTTCAACATTTGGAAGATGCACCTCTTTGAAACCACAGGAGGAGCAGCAGAAAAAGATAAAAAGAAATCCACTCCAAAATTGTGCATCACAAGGTTTGTAGAGAACGGATGCAACTACACAAATAGGGAAATAATTCCTCAAATCATGAAACTGCATGGCCTCAAACTGGGTGAAATTCTGGGAATTGTAGTTGGAAAATGTTTGGAGGTGAAGAGTTCATAAAATTAGGGAGCTTTTGAGGAAGCACAATGATTATTTAGTTGGAAGAGAATGATTCACAGTCTAATTCAGTCTTCACATGAGTCTTCTTGGTTTCGAAGGTGACCTTCTTCACTTTCTCTCTGTAGATATTCCAGTGATCTTCACCAGACCTCTAGAAGACAAGACAGTCCTGGAAACCCATTCGGTGGTCCTCTCTTGTGACTTCAAGCCATCCCCAAAGGAGGTTGAGTGGTACAGGAACCACACTTTGCTGGAATCTTCTGAGAAATTTAAGATGAAGAGAGAGAAGTTCACAGCGGAGCTCAAAATCCTGAGGTTGACTGTCGGGGATTCAGGTGTCTACCGATGCAAAGCCGGAAGCGCAGAGACAAAAGCCACATTGACCATTTTGGGTAGGTTGATGGGATGAGACCTTTCAGGATTGTCCTTATGTAGGAGACCAAAAGGGGTGGACTAGAACTCACTGTCTTCTGGGGATTGGCTCAAAATCATACAACCAGCTTTCGTGTCTAAGGTGGGACTAGAACTCACAGTTTCCCAGTAATTGGCCCAAAGTCACCCAGCTGGCTTCATGCCTAAAGTTGGACTAGAACTCACCATCTCTTAGTGACTGGCCCAAAGTCACCCAGCTGGCTTTTATGACTCATCGTCTCCTGGCGATTGGCTCAAAGTCTCCCTGCTGGCTTTCATGCCTAAGGAGGGACTAGAACTCCATCTCTTGGTGATGAACCCAAAGTCACACAGCTGGCTTTCATGCCTAAGATGGGACTAGTATTCACTGTCTCCTGCTGATTGGCCCAAAGTCACACAGCTGTTTTTTATGCCTAAAGTGGGATTAGAACTCAGGGTCTCCTGGTGATTGTCCCAAAGTCAATTAACTGACTTTCATGGCTAAGCTGGAACTTGAACTCATGGTCTCCTGCTTTCTAGCCTGGTGCCTTAATCACAAGACCAAACTGGCTCTATGTGTGTTACAACATGCGGAAGCAGTGACCAAGGTGTGTGCAGAATGGAGCAATGTCCTCTTGACTTCTCCTTCCTTGCCACAGAGCGCAAAGTGGAGATCACCAAACATCTGCAGGATGTGGAGGTTGACGAAGAGAGCTCGGCCACCTTCTCCTGCGAGTTGTCTGAAGATTGTGAGGATGTTGAATGGTTCCTCAACGACACTCATCTCTTGCCCAACAACTTCAATGAGATAAAGCATTTGGGGAAGTCCCACAGCCTGATGCTGAAGCATGTCACGCCAGAAGACAGCGGGACAGTGACCGTCAAGGTTCAGAAGAAAATATCTGAGAGCATCCGGCTGAA
The DNA here is from genome assembly GCA_023970755.1 of Azemiops feae. Classification (NCBI taxonomy): domain Eukaryota; kingdom Metazoa; phylum Chordata; class Lepidosauria; order Squamata; family Viperidae; genus Azemiops; species Azemiops feae. The sequence continues at coordinate 128,105 of JALGBA010004117.1, read as the reverse complement.
GGTGAAAGGTGAGTCTCTACTTCTACCAGCATTTCTGAGGTCAGAGGAGGTAGCTTGGTGGCCTTGAGATATCCTGTTTCCATCTTGGCAGATGAAATCCATCGGCACACCTCAAAGCCACCGGAGAGCTTCAGGCAGTTGGGGCCCTTGGTGCTTTCTGAGCATGGTTGTTTTCTTGAAGACTTTTCATGACCCAATTAGGTAACATCATCAGTGCTAGAAGGGAGTAGTAGGGTTTGTGGAGAGGAGGGGGAGGAGGAGGAGGGGGAGGAGAACAGGAAGAAGAGGAGGAGGAAGAGAAGAGAAGGAGAGGGACTATGGGGTCCTCAATGCTCTCTGAGCTTGGTTGTTTTCTTGGAGATGTCTCGTTACCCAACTAGGTAATATCATCAGTGTTAGAAGGGTGTGGGGTTTGCAGAGTGGAAGATGAGGAAGGGGAGAAGAAGGAGGAGGAGTAAGAGGACTAAGAGAAGGACTGTGGGGTTCTTGGTGCTCTCTGACTTTAGTTGTTTTCTTGAAGACATCTCATTACCCAACTACGTAATATCATCAGTGCTAGAAGGGAGTGGGGTTTATTCTCTGTTTATTTATTCAACTGGCTTGCCTATCAGTGTTGGTTAGTTGATCCTTGACTAAGCTGTTGTTTACTCTTTGATTGTTTCTCTGAGTTTGTTTATTTATTAGATGTGTGCCCTGCCTGTCCCCTCTAGAGTCGGTAGTTCCTTGACTGGGCAGTTGTTTATGGCCTGGTTGTTGTTCTAGTGACAACCTTGGTGTCAATCTCTGCTTCTCAGGCCCATCACGCTGCCCCTTCTCCACGCTCAATTTTTTTTTTTTATCTTCTTCCCCACCCAGAGACATTCTGAAGAAGTAAAAATGCCAGGTGACACCTGGCTTTCCGGTCCTCTGGATGGCCTCTTATCTATTAAAATCACTCTGTGTGTGTGTGCGTGTGTCTGCGCACATGCGCATACATCTGTAAATATGCCGATATGCATACATATACTACGGGTAGTCCTTGACTTACGACCACAACTGAGTTCCAAGTTTCTGTTGCTAAGTGAAACATTTGTGAAGTGAATTTTGCCCCATTTGACGACCTTACTTGCCCCAGTTGTTAAGAGAATCACTGTAGATGTTAAGTTAATAATGCGGTTGTTAGGTGAATCTGGCTTGCCCATTGATTCTGCTTCTCAGAAAGTCGCAAAAGGGGATCACATGACTCCAGGACACTGCAACTGTCAGCTGCCAAACATCTGAATTTTAATCACATGACCATGGAGATGCTGCAATGGTCGTAAATGTGAAAACGGTCATAAGTTACTTTTTGCAGTGCCATTCTAACTTCGAACTGTCAGTAAACGAGTGGCAAAATTTATTGCTGAATAAATCTGGGACCGTTCAGGTACACACCACATTGCTCATCCTTTTGCACAATCTCAAGGTTTGGCCCGGAACAGACAAAGAAAGAGATCCCAATTCTCTCCAACTGACATGTTATTCAGATCTGAGTAAATATGGATCTTCCTATACTGTAAGCCTTGAAAGGACCGTGTACAATATTTCAGCCAGCATTTAAACTTTTATTTAGTTGCATAAGTAAGGAAACACAAGCTGATTAGGAAGGTAACACATATTGTCTGTGGAACAAAGAACTTACAGGTAGTCCTCAAGGTACCAAAGTTCGTTTAGTGACCATTTGAAGTTACAACAGCACTGAAAAAAGTGGCTTAGGAATGTTTTTCACACTTGTTGCAGCATCCCCATGGCCACGGGATCAACATTCAGATACTTGTCAACTGGCATGTATAGATAGTCCTCGACTTACAACCATTCATTTAGTGACCATTCAAAGTTACAATGCCACTGAAAAAAGCGACATGACTGTTTTTCACACTTATGATCATTGCAGCATCCCATGGTCACATGATCAGAATTTGGATGCTTGGCAACTGGTTCTTATTCATGACAGTTGCAGTGTCCCAGGGTCATTTGATCGCCTTTTGTGGCCTTCTGATGAACAAAGTCAATGCCGGATTCATTTAACCGCTGTGTGATTAACTGAACAACTGCAATGATTAACAACTATGGCAAAACGGGGCAAAATTCTCTTAACAAATGTCTCAGCAATGAAAATGTAGGCTCAAAATGTTGTCATAAATTGAGGGCTACCTGTACTAAAATATCCTTATCACTTCATCTCGTTAGTCAATATAAGCAGTTACAGCAAACTTTATTTAAAGAAATTATTGTAATTTCCAGAGAGCTCAGAGCAATTTCCTTTTAAAGACCTACTGCTGTCTCAGCTACCTCTGACAACATCTTTGCAAACTCTGTTGAATTGTCTCCCGTTCACACAATTCAAGTGAGGATCTTTGATCAAGATTATTGATGTCATCCTGACCAATGTAATGGCTTCTAAACGCACCTTTGTCTCCATCTCCTTCAGAGAAGCCAGCCGTATTCATGAAATCTCTGGACGATGTGGTTGCCGAGGAACGAAGCACTATCACACTGGAATGTGAAGTCTCGAAACCAAAAGTGAAACCAGTGTGGAAGAAGGAAGAGGCGGAATTGATCCCAGGAGACAAATATGAGATGCTGCAGTCCGGGAAGACCCTGAGACTCATCATCCGAGACCTCGGCAAAGATGACACCGGTTGGTACACGTGTGACCTTGGGACGGACGTCGCCAAGTCTAAAGTCATCATTCAAGGTGCGCAGAATGGTTGAGTCAGGAGAACATCATTCTCCATTTTGCAGTGGTGGGCTTCCACATCTCTTGGACATCCACAGTTGGTGTAGGACAGGGGTAGGCAACCTTGGCTCTTTTATGACTCGTGGACTTCAACTCCGGCTGGCTCAGGAATTCTGGGAGTTGAAGTCCACGAGTCATAAAAGAGGCAAAATTTCTGTTGCTAAGACAGACATTTGTTAAGTGAGTTTTATCTCATTTTACGACCTTCCGTGCCACAGTTGTTACGTGAATCTCTGCAGTTGTTAAGTTAGTGACACAGTTATTAAGTGAATCTGGCTTCTCCCATTGACTTTGCTTGTCAGATGGTCGCAAAAGGGGATCACACAACCCCGGGACACTACAACCGTCATAAATATGAGCCAGTTGCCAAGTATCCAAATTTTGATTACATGACCACAGGGATGCTGCAACGGTCATGAGTGTGAAAAACAGTCGTCACTTTTTTCAGTGCCGTTGTAACTTCAAACGGTCACTAAATGAACTGTGGTAAGTCAAGGACTTCTGGTAATTATTTTAATTTAATCCACTTCCTGTTTCTCCACAGAGCTGAATATCGGCATCACAAAGCGTCTAAAGAGCGTTGAAGTGCAGGAAGGAGAGAGCTGTAGCTTCGAATGCGTCCTCTCACATGAGAGTCTAGATGGTTGTCAGTGGCTGATCAATGGGAACGAAGTCAGCCATGACGCCCGATATCGAGCCTTCAACAAAGGAAGGAAATACACCCTCACCATCAAGAAAACCTTAGTTACCGATGCTGGCGAAGTGGTGTTCTCCGTCCGTGACTTAAAATCCAAAGCTTCTCTTGTTGTGAAAGGTGCGTAGTGGGGGGGGAGCTAAGATTGTATTAGAATAAGTGGGTTAGAGAGTCCCATGAAATCATCAAGCAGGGTGGGGTCCTGGGGGCTTTCTGAGGCTGATGGTTTCCTCGCAGATCTTTCAGGAACATTTTGTTAAAGGAAGAATAATGAACTGATCAAATCAGTGCCTCAGAGATAGATAGATAGATAGACAGACAGACAGACAGACAGACAGACAGACAGACAGACAGACAGACAGACAGAGATAGAAGAGAGAGAGAGAGATAATAAAATAATAGTTGGATAGATAGATAGATAGAGAGAGAGAGAGAGAATTAAAGAGACACAGATGATTGGATAGAGAGATAGATAGAATAAGAAAGTGATCGATAGATAGAAGATAGAGATAGAGATAGAATAAGAAAGTGATAGATTTGAGAGTTGGATGGATGATTGGATAAATAGAAAGAAGAGAGAGAGAGAGATAATAATAGTTGGATAGATGATTGGATAGATAGATAAAGAAAGAGAATTAAAGAGAGATAGAGATAGATGATTGGATAAAGAGATAGAGAGAAAGATAGACATCCAGAAAGAAAGAAAGAAAGACAGAAAGACAGACATATATAGATGGATAGATGGATTTGAATAGATAGATAGAGGGGGAGAGAGAGAGAGAAAGAGAAAGAGATAGATGAAGAGAGAGATAATTAAAAAGAAATAGATTCATGATTGGATGGATATAAGGAAAGAATTAGAAAGCAGAGATGGATGACTGAATAGAGAGAAAGAGATAGAGAGAAATAGCTAGATAGATGAATGATAGATATAGATGATTGAATATATATATATATATATGTATATATGTGTGTGTATATATATATATGTATATGTATATATATGTGTGTGTGTGTGTATATATATATATATATATATATATATATATATATATATATATATATATATATATATAGAGAGAGAGAGAGAGAGAGAGAGAGAGGAGAGAGAGAGAGAGAGAGAGAGAGAGAGAGAGAGAGAGAGAGAGTTTCTACACAGTGAAGTTGCACACATGCAGCCATTTCATAGCCACGGGTCTAAATCCAGCCTTATTTTTCCGTCTGTGATGGTTGAAGATGTGCGAGAGGCAACAACAATTATGGTGTCCTCTCTCTGACCTGGTTTCCTATCTTTTCTTCCCCACAGAAAAACCCGCTGAATTCACAAGACAGCTGGAGGACAAGTCCACCTCGGTGGGACGGGAAGTCAGCCTGAGTTGTGACTTGTCTAGATGGGACAACAACCTGAAGTGGAAGAAGGACGGCAAGGAGATTCGGAGGAGTCAAAAATACGACCTGCGTCAGGAAGGCATCCGGGCGATATTAATCATCCATGACACCACAGTGAAAGATGGCGGAGAATATACCTGCGAGATCGAATTCTCCAAAACAAAAGCCACATTATCGGTGGAAGGTCAGTGATGGGGCTACAGATAGTCCTCAATTTACAACGGTTTATTTAGTGACCATTAGAAGTCACAATGGCACTGAAAGAAGTGACTTAGGACCATTTTTCACACTTATGACCCTTGCAGCATCCCTGTGGTCACATGATCCAAATTCAGATGCTTGGCCATTGACTCATGTTTTTGACGGTTGCAGTTTCCTAGGGTCATGTGATTCCCTTTTGTGACCTTCTGCGGAGGCCAGATTCACTTAACAAACATTTTACTAACTGAACAACTGCAGTGATTCACTGAACAACTGTGGCAAGAAAGGTCATGAAGTGTGGCACAACTCACTTAACAACAATCTCGCTTAGCAACAGAAATTTAGCAACAGAAACCATAATCCTAACCGTTTACATGTAATCCTTGACTTACAATCACAGTTGAGCCCCAAATTTCTGTTGCTAAGTGAGATAGTTGTTAAGTGAAGTTTGCCCCATTTTACAACATTTCTTGCCATAGTTGTTAAGTGACTCAATGCTGTTGTTCAGTTAGTGACATGGTTGTTAAGCCAATCTGGCTTTCCCATTGACTTTGCATGTCAGAAGGTCACTAAAGGGGATCACTGCAACCATCATAAATACAAGCCAGATGCCAAGTGTCCAAATTTTGATCACGTGACCATTGGGATGCTGCAACGGTTGTAAATGTGAAATACAGTCATATGTCATTTTTTTCAGTGCCATTGTAACTTCAAACCATCACTAAACGCGTTGCAAGTCGGATGGAAAGAAGGCAATTCGCTGAGTTCCACACACTGAACTCATGCTTATGGCCAGTGATTATTATAAATGCGAAAACTCATTATAAATGGATTTATTTCTCTTGCTAAGTTTGATGGGACCTTTGATTTTATATTAAAGTTTGTTTAAGTCCCAGATTGGGTCCCATATTAATACTATTGTTGTTGTTGTTGTTGTTGTTCTTCTTCTTCTTATTGTTATTGTTATTGTTATTGTTATTATTATTATTTTATCCATTCCAGAAGATGGAAACTGCTTCGTGAAGGATCTTGAGGACCTGAAGGTGGAGGAGAATAAGAATGTCACCCTCACTTGTGAAACCAAGAAACCAGCGTCTGCTGTGACCTGGAGGAAAGGCATTGTTGACCTTCAAGCCGGCCAGAAATATGAGATCAGCCGAAAAGGGACCATCTTGCAACTCCTCGTGAAGGATCTCAGAGAAAATGATAGTGACATCTACACGTGTGACATTGGTGACAGCCAATCCAGTGCAAAGCTGGTGGTGCAAGGTAGGACCGACGTCTGATTGGTTTCAGTCGTGTAGAAATAAAATCAGAGAGAAGCCTCTAATTAAGTAGAGGTGGTCCTTGACTTATGACCACAACTGACCCCCAAATTTCTATTGCTAAGCAAGACAGTTGTTTGAGTTTTGCCTCATTTTATGTCCGTTCTGGCCATAGTTGTCAGGTTAATTAATGCCATTGTTAAGTTGGTCACATGGTTGTTAAGTGAATCCGGCTTCCCCATCGACTTTGTTTGTCAGAAGGTTGCAAAAGGGGATCACATGACCCCGGGACACTCGTAAATATGAGTCAGTTGCCAAGCATCTGAATTTTGATCATGTGACTATGGGATGCTGCAATGGTCGTAACTGTGAAAAATGGTTATAAGTCACTTTTTTCAGTGACCTTGTAACTTCAAATGGTCACTAAACAAGGACTACCTGTACACCAATATGATTAGTTTTTAAAAAAAGAGACAATGGTTTATTTCTCTTCCTTCCTGTTCTATCTTTTTTCTTTTTGTATTTTAGGCCTGCCGGTAGTTTTTAACCAAGAACTGGAAAACAAGGAAGCACAGGAAGGGAATAAGGTCCGTCTTACTTGTGAGCTTAACAAATCAGACGTCCCTGTGCAGTGGATGAAGGGCAATGTAGTCCTGGAAGCGGGGGACAAATACGAATTCAAGCAACGGGGTCCCGTGACTGAACTCGTCATCCGGGACGCAAAGCCGTCGGATGCAGGGGAATATATTTGCAAAAGTGGAGACCTGAAGACCTCTGCACGGGTGGAGGTGACAGGTAGGAGAGCTTTGATAATGTTTGCCAGTATTGAAAGCGGTTCTGAACTTCTTCTGAAGTTCTCCATCCCTGGGATGAGTAGGAAAAAATGGGTGGATAATCTCAGAGTCTGGAGAGAAAGAGGGATTCCAGCGTTTTCTCAAGCGCAGGTGTTCCTTTTGGTTTTATGAAAAGGCTGAGATGATTTGCTTGGGCATGGTGGACCTCTGTGAGAAGAAGAGGGTTGAACTAGAATGGATCCAATTCAATCGGGCGTTGCTTATGTTCATCTCATATCTCACATCAGAATCTCCTATATCTCTTATCTCATATCTGATACACATCTCATATCTTGTATCTCATCTCATATCTTATACCTCATATCTCTCTATCTCATATCTCAATATTATACCTCAATCTCAATATTATACCTCATACCTCATACCTGATACTCATATCTCATATCTTGTATCTCATCTCATATACTTCATATCTCAAATCTCATATCTCATATTTTATACCTTGTATATCTCAATCTCATATTTCATATCTCCATATTATACCTCATATGTCATACCTCATACCTCACATCTCATATCTGATAGCTGATACTCATCTCATATCTTGGATCTCATCTTATATCTTATACCTCATACCTCGTATCTCAAATCTCATATACCTCATACCTCGTATATTTCAATCTCATATCTCAATATTATACCTCATATCTCATATCTCATATCTCATACCTACCTGATACTATCTCATAACTTATACCTCATACCTCATATCTCAAATCTCAATCTCATATTTTATACCTCGTACATCTCAATCTCATACCTCATGTCTCATATCTCATGTTGTATCTTGTATCTCATCTCAATTTCATATCTGATACTTCATACCTCATATCTCATTCATATCTCAATCTCATACCTCATATCATATCTTGTATCTCATATCTCATATCTCAATCTCATCTCAATCTTTTACCTCATACTTCACATCTCACACCTCATACCTCATGTCTCATCTCGTGTCACATCTCAATTTCATATCTGATACCTCATCTCATTCATATCTCATATATGATATCTCATACCTCATATCTCATATGATATACCTCATATCTCATTTCTCTCATACCTCATATTTCATACCTTATATCTCATACGTCATATCTCATATCTCATATCTCATGTCTCATTCATTTCATCATATCTCATATCTCAATCTCATATATCATATCTCATTCATTTCATCATATATCATTCCCTCAGTCCTTGGTGCTCCCTGAGGTTAGTTGTTTTCTTTCAGACATCTCACGATCCAGCTAGGTAACATCATCAGTGCTAGAAGGGAGGGGGGTTTATAGAAAGAAGGAGGAAGAGAAGGAGGACGAGAAGGACTGTAAGGTCCTTGGTGTCTTTTGAACTTGGTTGTTTCCTTGCAGATGTCTCATTACCCAACTACATAACATCATCAGTGCTAGGTGGTTTATTTATTTAGAAGATTTACTTATTGCACTCTGCTGCTGCCCAAACCGAGCGGGCCGTGTTTCCCTGTACAAATCCAGTTTGCTTCCTTTTGCCATATCAGCTCACATGCAAGTTTTCCTCCAAAACCTTACTTTGCCCTCCTTATCCTGATCGTGCCTTTTAGCAGCCCCCGCCATTTTTAAGGAAGAGCTTAAGGATGTGGAAAAGCAAGAGGGCGAGACGGTCGCTTTGCGCTGTATCCTCGCCGCGCCGGAGGTCACAGTGGCATGGAAGAAAGGTGCAACTCTCCTTCGGCCGAGCGAGAAGTATGAGATCAAACAGGATGGCTGTGTGGCTGAGCTGCTGATTCGCCATGCACAACCGGAGGATGCAGGAAAATATACTTGCAATGCGGGAGAGAAGCAGAGCACAGCTCAGATCAAAGTCCACGGTAGGGAAAGATGGTGGATACGTTCCTCATCTTCGCTTGCTCTTTCCTTGTACAAATGTCTGTGGAGATTCTCAGTCACGGTTGTCCCAAAGGTATATTTTCAAAAGACAACTGGACTTTGTTTTTCCTTGAAGACATTTCACTTCACATCCGGGAAGCTTCTTCAGTTCTGAATGAATGCTGGAGAATGGAAGGATTTATATTCCTAGCAGTCATCTCTTTCTGAGAGTCATTGAGGCCACTTGAGGGTTTATCTGTGCCCGCGGGGTCCCCTGAATTACTGCCAATGGGTGATGGAGTCTATAGTGCAGTGAGACATGTACAGATCTGTTCACTGAAGAAACAAAACAATCACTTCACAAACGCCTAGCACAACATAGGAGAACAAACCCATTGGGACCAGATTCAGGAGTCCATCTGCATTTAAAAGACAAAGGCCACTCTTTCAAAGACAGCAAAGTCCACATTCTGGACAGAGGATCACTCTAGAAAGAGTGCAGAGAAGAGCAACAAAGATGATTAGGGGACTGGAGGCTAAAGCATATAAGGAACGGCTATTGGAATTGGGTATGTCTAGTTTAATGAAGAGAAGGACGAGGGGGGACATGATAGCAGTGCTCCAATATCTCAGGGGCTGCCCCAAAGAAGAGGGAGTCAAGCTATTCTCCAAAGCGCCTGAAGGCAGGACAAGAAGCAACGGATGGAAACTCATCAAGGAGAGAAGCAACCTAGAACTAAGGAGAAACTTCCTGACAGTGAGGACAATTAATCAGTGGAACAACCTGCCACCAGAAGCGGTGAATGCTCCAACACTGGAAGTTTAAGAAGAGACTGGACAGCCATTTGTCCGAAATGGTATAGGGTTCCTGCCTGAGCAGGGGGTTGGACTCGATGACCTCAAGGTCCCTTCCAACTTTATTATATTATTATTATTATTATTATATATTATATTTTATTATTATTATTATTATTATTATTATTATTATTATTATTATTATTATTATTATTATTGTTGTTGTTGTTGTTGTTGTTGTTGTTGTTGTTGTTGTTGTTGTTGTTGTTGTTATTATTTTTATTATTATCATTATTATTATTATTATTATTATTATTACATTAAGACTGAACAGCCCACTCTCAGCAGAGGGGGGGAGGGATATGACACCACCTGACTCCTGTTTGCAACACAATGCTTTCAGCAGTTCCAAGAAGGCTGCACACCCATTTGCACTATTCAGGTGACGCTGAGGGCTCAAATAAACCTCAAGTGGTCTCAACAACTCTCGAGAGAGTGCTAACAACCAGATGACTGCACGGAATACAGGTAGTCCTCAACTTACAACCACAATTGAGCCCAAAATTTCTGTTGTTAAGTGAGACATTTGTTAAATGAGTTTTGCCCTGTTTTACAACTTTTCTTGCCACAGTTGTTAAGTGAATCACTGCAGTTGATAAGTTAGTAACCTGGTTGCTAAGTGAATCTGACTTCCCCATTGACTTTGCTTGTCAGAAGATTGCAAAAGGGGATCACATGACCTTGAGGCATAGCGACCGTTATAAGTATGAACCAGTTGCCAAGCATCTGAATTTTGATCACATGATCATGGGGATGCTTCAAAGATCGTAACTGTGAAAAATGGTCATAAGTCACTTTTTCCAGTGCCATTGTAACTTTGAACAGTCATTAAATGAACAGTTGTAAGTCGAGGACTATCTGTATAAATCCTTCCATCCTCCACCATTAAGTCAGAACTGAAGAAGCTTCTTGGATTAATAGAGAAACATCTACAAGGAAAAACAAAGTCCAGTTGCTTTTTGAAAAATCACCTTTGGGACTACCTGTATTGTAAGGTTACATGAACAGAATTTTGCAAAATTGAAAATATTTTTCCCTGCCTGGAAAACTAGGGAGGGTCCCTTCTGAAATGCTTCCCACATCCCTTTTCTTTCAGTCGATGGAGATACCTCTCTCTCATCATCATCTATCTATCTTGCCTGTCTATAATTATCTATCTCTTTGTATCTATCTATCTGTCCGTCCGTCCGTCCGTCCGTCCGTCCGTCCGTCCGTCCGTCTATTTGTCTATCTGTCTATCTGTCTCTCTCTCTGCCTCTTATCTATCTATCTATCTATCTATCTATCTATCTATCTATCTATCTATCTATCTATCTATCTATCTATCTATCTATCTATCTATCTATCTATCTATCTATCTATCTATCTATCTATCTATCTATCTATCTATCTATCTATCTATCTATCTTCTATCTATCTATCTATCATCTATCCATCCATCCATCAATACCATCCAGCCATCCATCCCATCCACCCACCCACCCACCCACCCACCCCCCATCCATCCATCCTCCATCTACATCTATGTTTTGTCTAATCTATCTATCTTGTCTTATCCATCCATCAATCAATCCCCCCCCCTCAATCTCTTCCCTCCTCTTCTTCTTCTCTCTCTCTCTCTCTCTCTCTCTCTCTCTCTCTCTCTCTCTCTCTCTCTCTCTCTCTCTCTCTCTCTCTCTCTCTCTCTCTCTCTCTCTCTGACTGCCTATCTGTCTGTCTGTCTGTCTGTCTGTCTGTCTGTCAATCTATCAATCTATCATCTCTGTTTCAAAACCCATAGTTAGTTTAAAGGATTCTTGCTCTCTTGTTTAAATCAATTGCTTCAAAAAGATCTCTCTGCCACCCTGTATTGTCCTAACAGCTCTTCATGGCTATCTCTCTGTATTCTGGGGCTAGAAATACGGGTGTCTAAAGGGGGTGGTCAAATGAGTGCAATCAAAGTTCTACTCGTTTTCTTTGCATTTGATGCATTTGTTGATTTGACCTCTTTTATAATATAACTTGAATCTAATATTGCTAAGTGATCCTCTTGTATTTATGTGCACACTCCATATCTTTGTCTGTAACCCTTCATCCTCCAGCTACACCCGTCAGCTTTAAAGATAAACTGAAGAATGCTGAAGCTCTGGAAGGTGGAGTAGCTACTCTCCGCTGTGAGTTAAATAAACCCGCTCCAGTGGAGTGGGTGAAAGGACAAAAAACTTTACGGCCGGGCAGCAAATACCGAATGAAGACAGAAGGTGCCATCGTCGAGTTGACAATTCATGATCTGGACCTGAAAGACGCTGGAGATTATACCTGCATTTCTGGAGACCAACAGACGACTGCAGTCTTAAACGTGAACGGTAAAAAAAGCCAAATCAAAGCACAGCTTTGCTTATCTTATGGAGGTGTTCCTACACCCCTATATGTGTGTCCTTTCAAAGTTTGACCATCTTGGTGTACTCTCTTTTGCCTTGGCCTTCTGTGCGTCCTTCAGGCCTGAAGATTTCTGCTTTTCTTTTCAGCTTGACAGGAAAGGATGCTTTGCAAATTGTTTCTGAGCATTGGCATTAGTAGAGCAGGTGAAAATAGTCCTCGTGTCCGTTTTAAGCAAGGCTGAATCCTGTTTGTGTTCAACTTTTGTGTGTGTTCAACTTTTGACCTTAGGAGAAGTCTTCCAAATTTGGAATGGGTAGCAACACACCAGATGGTAATCCATGGGTGTCACACTAGGACATGTGTGTGTGAGAGAAATAGTTTTCCCCATAACTTGTTGCTGTTGATGTAGTATCTTCTCCTTCTGTGCCCCTCAGCCGTGGCTGCGCATTTCAAAACTCAACTGAAGAACCAGGAGGTGACTGAGAGTGGAACTGCCACTCTGCACTGCGAGTTGACCAAAGCTGTGGATTCGGTCGTGTGGATGAAGGATGAAGAAGTACTGAAACCGAGTGAGAAGTACCGAATGAGGCTAGAAGGGCGCTTTGCCGAGCTTTCCATCCAAGATCTGGAGGTCCCAGATGCTGGAAGTTATACCTGCGTGTGTGGGGATCAGAAGACCAGAGCAACTTTGAAAGTGAACGGTAATAAGCTTTGCAACTGATCTTCCGTGGGTTTCTTGGTTGCTCCTGATAACTAAGCTCTTTCATCGATCACCTGAAATGCAATTACTTTTAAAGTAGTTTCAGAAGCAGGATCTTCTCCAAAATTTCATAAACCTTGTTTTGGTTTTCCTGTTTTTTTTTTTTTTTCTCGTGGTATGTTTCAAACATCGCAAGGGTTTTATCCATCAAGATCTAATTCGTGCAGTAATTTGATCCTGTCTTTCTCCATGTCGCGTCCTTCAGCACTGCCCGTGTTTTTCCAAGAAGAATTAAAAAACCAGGAAGTGACCGAAGGGGAATCGACCACTTTCCAGTGTAAGCTGAACAAAGCAGCAACTGTGGAATGGTACAAGGGATCCAGACTGCTGAAACCAGATGGAAAATTCCAGTTAAAACAGGAAGGTCCTTGTGTTGAACTGGTGATCGAAGGCTTGGACATCGCTGATTCTGGAGATTATACTTGCAAGTGTGGAGCCCAGAAGACTACAGCTAAATTGACCATAAATGGTAAAAATAGATACATAACACCCTTAAATCATTGTATCTTAAAGTTTTTAATTTTCTAGTTCTTCAGTGAAACTCAATGAAACTCAGTTTATCTTTTTACATCTAACTTGCTTCTTCTTCATAAACCATTCTTTGACTTATCATCATCAATCTTGCAGTCTCATAAACGGGGTCTTAGTCTTTAAAAACTTTTGGTTTCCAAGGGAAGAGGTCAAAACATTTCTTCCTCAACATCCCTTTGGGGATATCCAAAAGTTTGCAGCAACTATTGGGAGAAGACCTTCTTTAAACTTGCACTGGGAAATGGCTCAAGAGACCAATTCAGAATAGAGAATAACAGAGTTGGAAGGTACCTTAAAGGTCGTCTAGTCCAACCCCTTGCTCAAGAAGGATACCTTATACCAGGGGTGTTCAACTCACCGTGTCACGTAACGTGTCGCGACGTATAGCGACTTTTCCCCCTTGCCGGAGCTGGGGTGGGCGCGGTTTCTGCGTGACGCATCCGGCCCATGGGCTGGCAGTTTGACACCCCTGCCTTATACCATTCCAGACAAATGACTGTCCAATATCTTTTTGAAATCCTGCAGTGATGGAGCAACTACAACTTCTGGAGGGGAAGCCATTCCACTGTTTAATTCCTCTCACCATCAGGAAATTTCTCTTTAGTTCTTCCATCCATCACTTTTTGTCCGGCTTAAATGCTTTGGAGAATAGATTGACTCCCCTCTTCTTTGGGGCAGCCCCTGAGATATTGGAAGACTACTATCATGTCACACCTAGTTCTTCTCTTCATTAAACTAGACATACCCAATTCCTGCAACCGTTCATATGTTTTAGCCTCCAGTCCCCTGATCATTTTTGTTGCTCTTCTCTGCACTCTTTCTAGAGCAGGGGTGTCACGCGGAAGCCAAGCCCACCCCATTGCCGGCAATGGCAAAACAGTCCCGATACGTCACGCGACGTCACGTGACGTCGCGAGTTTGACATGTCTGTTCTAGAGTCTCAACATCTTTTTTTTATATCATGGTGACCAAAACTGGATACATTATTGCAATTGTGGTCTTACCAAAGCTGTATAAAGTGGTACCCACACTTCTTATGATCTTGATGCTATCCTTCTGCCGATGCAATTTAGGACTGCTTTGGTTTTCTTGGCATCTTCCTATTCCCTTCTCGTTTTCACCAAACCTAGTTTATTTGAGAAATAAAGAAACCATGATTCTACACTGTGCCATTCCATTATCGTTCATAAATTTGAAAAAAATATATATATTTTGTATTTGTCCTCTTCCTCCTAATTTCTGCCCTCCTACTTTGAGGGTATTTCCCCTGTTGCAACTCCAAGGTTTAGTGTGATGAATAATGTATTGAAATAGGGAACTGAATCTAAATTCAGCAATAAAATTATGTTTCTGGATTTGAAGATATACCTGCATCTGATTTATAAATCTGTGTAGGTAGTTATCCAACTTATATGTTGTTAGATCCTCCTAGACTCCTACATGTCCTGTAGAAATGTAATAATGCAAAAATTAAACAACATAAGAGATGAATAATGTTCTATTAATCCCTGTTAATGGCATAGTTAATAGTTTCAAAGGGTTAAGCTCTTTGAGCAATAGATGTCCTAGTGGACAATCACTTAAATATGAGCCAGCCATGTGCTGCAGGTACGAAAAAAGCCAACACAGTGTTAGGCTGCATTAACAGAGGGATAGAACCAAGATCACATGAAGTATTAATACCACTTTACAATGCCTTGGTAAGGCCACACTTGGAATACTACAGCCAGTTTTGGTCACCACGATGTAAAAAAAATGTTGCAGTCTCTGGAAAGAGTGCAGAGAAGAACAACAAAAATGATTAGGGGACTGGAAGCTAAAACATATGAAGAATGGTTGCAGGAATTGGGTATGTGTAATTTAATGAAAAGAAGGACTAGGGGTGACATGATAGAAGTGTTCCAAAATTGGAGGGGCTGCCACAAAGAAGAGGGAGATTAACCTGTCCTCCAAAGGAACTGAAGGCAGGACAAGAAGCAATGGATAGAAATTAATCAAGAAGAGAACCAACCTAAACTAAGGAAAAACTTCCTGACAATTCAAACATTCAATCTGTGGAACAGAAGTTGCCTCCAGAAGTTGTGGGTACTCCATTGTTGGAGGTTTTAAAGAAGAGACTGGACAACCATTTGCCCAGAATGGTACAGAGCCTCCTGGCTGAGCAGGAGGCTGGGCTAGATGACCTACAAGGGCCCTTCCAGTTCTATCATTCTATGTTTATGTTCCAAATGAGCATGAACTGAAATCAGGGATCCTGCAGTCAGCGGCATCCTCTCTATGTGATCCATTGGAGGCAAATGTCTACATATTTTTTTAAAGAATCAGATATTATTTATACAGAAATTCTAGCTAAAAAAACTAGCCCTATCTCAGTGGTCTTCTCTGCATGATCCAATCTAGTGTTTCCCAACCTTGAGAATTTTTTAGGCATGTGGATTTCAAGACCCAGAGTTCTCGTCAACGGTCCTGCTGGCTGTGGAATTCTGGGATTTGAAGTCCACACTGCTGGAAATTGCCAACGTTGGGGAAGCTGATCTAGTCCAACCATCAGCCCACACTCTCCTTAATTCGTCCATGCATTGGAATCGCTGGTACAGGTAGTCCTCGACTTACAACCATTTATTTAATGACCGAAGTTACAAGACTCTGAATAAAATGACTTATGACCATTGCAGCATCCCCATGGGGATCAAAATTTGAACTAGCATGTATTTATGATGGTTGTAGTATCCTGTGATCACGTGATCCCCTTTTGCGACCTGACAACCAAAGTCAATGGGGAAGCCAGATTCACATAAAAACTGTGGGACTAACATAACAACTGCAGTGGTTCTCTTAACCACTGTGGCAAGAAAGGTCATCAAATGGGGCCAAAGTCACTGAAAAACTATTTTGCTCCGCAACAGAAAATTTAGGCTGCATTGCAGTCATTAAGTCAAGGACTATCTGTATTCTTGAGGCCAATGAACCTACAACGCTGTGATATTTTTTTACATCTAGTGATGAAGTCAAGCTGAGTTTGCAAGAATTCCAGATTGTAAACTCCATAAATTGGAGGTTAAAATGGTAATTTCCAAGCTTTTGCAGTCTGACAAGATGGGGATCAGCAGGGATTGAACAGATCTCATACAGTAGCCTATTAAGGAAAATGATTAGGTTGAATTATGCATCGTAATTAATGACCCCAATTGTTTGCTAAGGAAGGAGTTGTTTGTGCTCCCAGCTAATCTTGATGGACTTCTGTCCTATCATTCTCCATTCTTCAGCCCTGCCGGTCCTCTTCACCAAATCCTTGAAGGACGAAGAAGCTCCTGAAGGCAAAGCTGCCACTTTCCAGTGTGAGCTGAACAAAATATCTGCCCCCATAGAATGGAAGAAAGGACACAAGATCCTTAAGCCAGGAAACAAGTATAAAATGAAACACGAAGGAAAAATGGCTGAACTGGTCATCCAGAACTTGGAAGTAACTGATTCTGGAATCTATGCTTGTGTATCTGGAGAAAAGCAAACCACAGCAACTTTAGAAGTCAAGGGTAAACCTTTATCTCTCCACATATATATTTCTTCTATTGGTTCCCTTGATCTCCTGGTCTTTCTCAGTCTTTTAGTTTCTCCTGAAATCCTGATCTTTGTGCCAGACTATATATGTTGACAATCTTTCATCAACTATCTTAGAATCACCAAGTTTGAATAGATATCAGCAAAGTTTGGTCCCTCAATCAAGTTTTAATCTTTTTATTAAAAAAGCCACTTTTCTTATTTCTGAAGGTGTCCAAACATCTAAGATTCTTCTTATTAAGAGCTGAGATTGTCGTAATGTTCATAAGAACTTTCCTCAATTTGGGGCCTTCAAAAGGGTTTCAGTTATGGGCGAGGAAGACCCATTTATTATATATAATTATCTAAGAAGTTCAGATAAATCCATAGCAAATATTAACTTCACAGGTACTACTCAACCTAAAATATATATGTTCAACCACTTTTTTAATGCTTGGAACTCAGAATTGCTATGGTTGAGTAAAGAAGAACCACAAGGAATCAAGAACAGATTCTTTCTTGGGTAAACCTGGAATGTAGGTGTCTCAAAACTGTCCATATGCTTTAAACATCACACCATTATTTGTCTTCCCAGCGTGTCCCTGAGTAGCATCCTGCTGGACAATAATTCTATAAAAATGTCTAGCATATCGTGTTCTCCCAATCCATAAGTTCTTGTTTTGCTCTGTTTGAGTGGTAGGACTTCCATGCTTGTATGATGCAGTAAATGTCCTGTGGTTTCCATCTCTTTGTTCCTCCATGCTTACTTTTCAACTCTGTCCTTGTTGCCATCTTCTCAGCTCTGCCCGTTCTTTTCAAAGAAGGGCTGAAGAACCGGGAAGCTGTTGAAGATGCCACCACTACTCTCCATTGTGAGATGTCTAAAGCTGGGGCTGAGGTACAATGGAAGAAAGGATCACAAACTCTTAAGCCAAGCGATAAATACAGAATGAAACAGGAGGGTCCTGTTGCTGAATTGTTGATTCGAGATCTGAAAGTGATGGACACGGGAGATTACTCCTGTGTGTGTGGAGATCAGAAGACCACAGCCGTCTTGACCGTTCATGGTAATCAGTTGTTCCATAGTCTGTTGTATTAATCATCTTGTGTGGTTCGCATTGTGACGTCTTGTCTTGTCTCCATGTTGGTCACTCGGTCAAGTAACCCTGTTTGTGTCCAAAGTCAACAAGAGTGTCATACCTTGGCTGATGGTGGTTACAACTATTTTGGCAATGTCAGTTCTCATCAGGGTTTGAGTTGTCTGCTTGAGACCCTCAGAGGGTCCTTAGAATTAAGCTTTGCCCCATGATGTTCTCCAGCATGAGGTTCTCCAACATGAGGTTCTCCAACTTGATGTTCTCCAGAAGACCTGAGGCTACAGTCCCAAAATTCCTAGGCAAGATTTTGTCCCACCACATCTGGACCTTCTTACGTATTTAACAACTTCTTCAGATTCCTCATATTCTGTGTTCTTGGTTTGATGATGGGTACTTACTTTGCAAAAAGAAGACTCCATATCTATGTTGGAAACCCTAGCTACACAATACGTTTAGGTTGTGAAGGCAGATTTTTACGGGTTGAAAGTATCTTCCACAATGCTGGCCTTTGAAAATAGCTAGCTCAAGTCAGGAGACAGCCTTTGTCTTTTCATATGTCACAAATCTCTTTCTTTCTTACAATTTCCTAAAATTATGCTACTATTTCTCCTCTCTTAATATCTTCTGCAAATCTTCATTAAAATATTTCTCTCAAGACAAAATCATCTTGATTCTGCAAAACTGCAGTGTGGTCTCTTTTCTTCTCTCACATAACAATATTTAAACTTTGCTAATACTTATCACAACATGCTAAGATTCCTTGATTTTACAAATCTATGCATTCCCACAGAGAATTTTGGTGCTTTTTGATGCAGGGACATATTAATTTTTTCAGGACAAAAATCACAGTCCCTTAACAAAGTATTCCAACTGTCTAAAACAATTTCTTTCAGTTAGCTTTTTTCTTCTTTCTTATTCTACAATGCCTAGAATTGATTCTGCATTTTTGAAATGTATTTCTTTAATTGTGTCCTACATTCTATATTTAGTTTATTTATTAGATTTTTATCCCACCATTATTATTTTATAAGTAATGCAAAGTGGCAAGCATACATAATAATACTCCTTCCTGCTTTTATTTTTCCCACAACAACATTGTGAGGTGGGCTGGGCTGAGAGGGGGGGGGGGCTGGCTCAAAGTCACCTAGTTGGCTTTCATACCTAAGACAGAACTAGAACTCACCATCTCCTGATGATTGGCCCAAAGTCACCGAGCTGGCTTTAATGCCTGAGGTAGGATTAAAACTTAGCGTGTCCTGGTAATTGGCCCATAGTCACCCACCCATCTTCTATGCCTAAAGTGGGATTAGAATTCACCATCGCCTGATGATTGGCCCAAAGTCACTCCACTGGCTTTCATGCCTAAGGCGGGTCTAGAATTCACCATTTCTTGATATTTAGCCCAGCATCTTAATCACTACACCTTACTGACTCTCATATTAATGCCTTCTGAATCAAAACAGGCATCAGAAAACATCTCTTGCAATGAAATATATACTCTTTTTTTTTAACTTAGCACCTTTCAAAAATATGTTGATTTTTCAGTTCTAAATGCATTTTAACATTAGCTTATAAAATGATATTACTTTTTTCTAGTCTGTTTTGGGCAGACTATACCTTTAACACATCTATTTCTGGGCCCTGCATTTTAAGAAGGATGTTGACATTTTACAAATGCATATTTCCATGTTTTATTTATTGATTAGTTTTATATTCCACTTTCTCTCCATTTGGAGATTTCCAGAATGATCTTTGTGCCAAAAGGAGGACATGAAGTTGGCTCTCCTAATACAATATTTTAATCCTACACTTTCCTTTCTAACATGTCAAAATTCCAAAACTAAACACTGCAAAATTTAACATTGGAAATTCCATGTTAAACTTGCATCTTAGTCCAGAATTTGAGCCAATTCCAAAGGATATTTTGCATTGTGTCTCTACATTTGTTCCTTTAAAGATATTTTAATCCAATTCTTTACAAAGGTATCCAGGCAACTTTCTTTTCTTCCTTCTTTTTAATTCTTTTTTATCAGCTGTCTTCTTTTATTTTCTTTCTTCTTAAAGATTTTTTCCGCTGGACCCATTAAAATGCTATTTTGGAAGTATTTTATTTTTGTTCCTGAACTTCTGATTTTTGAATTGTTTTTGTACTATTGTTGCTTGCAGTTATATATCTATTTCTAGACTCATGTGCTAGTTCCAACTGAGTTATTTGTGCAGAGAAAAATGCCTACGCCTTTCCTGTCTGCTTTATGAAAAGCATTTGGTGAAACAGGAAAAAATGTGAATTCTACAAACTGGAGGAATAATACTTTAGAAAAAGAATGTTTTTTTTTCATCTAAAATGTTTGATGAAATCTAAATGATGTAGAAAAGCAGAACAGGGCTATCGTGTTTTATTGTATACATTTGTGGGGTTCAAATTTATTTTGATCTTTAAATCAAGAAGGTGACATCTCAGCTGAAAATGTGTCTTTAGGAATCTTTATTTATTATTTATTTATCCATCCACCCATCTATTCATTAATTCATTCAATATCTGTATAGATGCCATCCTCCCTTCCTCCCTTTCTCCCTCCCTCTTTATCCTTCCTTCCTCCCAGTAATCTTTTTTTCCTTCTTTCCTCCCTCCTTCCTTCCCCCTTCTTCCTTCTATCTTTCTCTCCTCCCTCCCTCCCTTCCTTCCTTCCTTCCTTCCTGCTTTCCTGCCTTCCTTCTTTCCTTCCCCTTTCACGTCCCCTTCAAAAAATATAATATGATTTAGACACTAAAACCATTCTAAAATTATAAAAACAATAAAAAAGGATGTTGATTTTTAGCATGCAGCAGAACAACCAGCTTCAAATTACAAATTGCATTTGTACAATGATGTCGTCCGTTACACCATGACATCATCATGCAAATGGAAGTGATGATGTCATGTATTATGCAAATTGCGTCACAATCCCAGCTGGCTCCACCCTTCAGATGCTCCTTTCCTTGAGTTCCTTTCATCTTGCATTCTTGCAAAAGCTCCCTTTTGCAAATCTCAAAATTCTGAAATTTAAAACGGCCCACACCCTGTCGGTGTTATGTTCCACAGCTCTACCTGTGCGTTTCCAAGAAGAGCTCAAAAGCCAAGAGGTCTTGGAAGGAAGGACGGCCGTTCTGCGCTGTGCCTTAAATAAAACTGCCGCGGTGGATTGGAGAAAAGATGCACAGACGCTCCAGCCAAGTGCAAAACACAAAATCAAACAGAAAGAAAATGTTGTGGAGCTCACAATCCAGGATGTGACCGAAGAGGATGCAGGAGAATATTCTTGTATTTGTGGAGATCAAACCACATCAGCCTCTATCACTGTGCAAGGTAAATATGACACCTCTCTCTTTCTCTCTCTGATTAAAAGGACGTGTTGGTGATATTCTTTGAGAATATCTGTAGCTCAGGGATGAATTGTGGGGTCCTTGATGCTCGCTGAGCTGGATTGTTTTTTTTTGCAGACATTTCATGACCTATCTAGGGAATATCATCAGTACTGGAAGGGAATGGAGTTTGTGGAGAGGAGGAGGAAGAGAAAGAAGATTGTGGGATTCTTGATGCTCTCTGAGCTTGATGGTTTTCTTGAAGACATTTCATGACCCAGCTAGGTAACATCATCAGTTACCTAGTGATGAGTGGTAAGTGATCAGTGTCGGACTGATCATGAGTCATGAAACATTTGCAAGAAAACCATCAAGCCCAGAGAGCACTAAGCACAATCTTTGGTGCCTCTTTAGAGTTTTAGACCACTTTTGGGAAACACTCCACAGTGTGGGTGTGTTTCTTTTTTCCCTCCAGTTTCTACATCTGTTGCTTTCTGTTACAACCTGAACTCCCGTTCTTTTATATTTCAGCTCGGATCTTAGAGTTATAAGAGGACCGTTAAGATTATTCCCTCCCCAGGGAATTCTGGGCGCTCACGTTTACCCATATTAAATTTTCCAAGGTTGAGAAACACTGATCTAGTCCATTTAATTGCACCATTTTACTGGAAAAGCCGGAAAAATTATGTCTACGGTTGGATTAGGAGAGTACAGATAGTCCTTGACTTATAACCATTTGTTTAGTGACCATTCAAAGTTACAGTGGCACTGAAAAAAACTGACTTATGACCATTTTTCACACTTACGACCGTTGCAGCATCCCAACGATCCCATGATCGAAATTTAAATGCTTGGCAACCGGTTCATATTTATGATAGTTTCAGTGTCTCTGGGTCATGTGATCGCCTTTTGCGACCTTGTAACAATGGGGAAGCCAGATTCACTTAGCAACCATGTGACTAGCTTAACAACTGCAGGGATTCACTTAACAACTGCACCAAGTAAGGTCATCAAATGGGGCAGAACTCACTTAACAACTGTTGCTTAGCAATGGAAATTTTGGGCCTTCACTGTGGTCGTAAGTCGAGGACTACCTGTAAGTGATTCTACACATAACCCTGGAGAGGAATCTCGTGGATTTATTCCAGCTGGGATGATGAATGACCTCGAATGTCCTCTTTACTCTCTCCAGCCTTACCGCCACGTTTCAAAGTCGACCTGAAGAACCTCGAGGCTGCCGAAGATGGCGCCGCCACTCTGCAGTGCGAGCTGAGCAAAACTCCCGTCCTTGTGAAGTGGTGGAAGGACAGCGAGGTTCTGAAGCCCAGCGACAAATACGAAATGAAACTGGAAGGTGTGGTTGCTGAACTGGTGGTCCACCACTTGCAACTGGCTGATATTGGGGATTACAGTTGCACTGCTGGCGATTCGAAGACTTCAGCTTTCTTAAGGGTGAATGGTACATAAAACGTTTTGTTTTCAATAGTCATATCCGATAGATGTAAAATGAGGAGGACTTCTAGGTTTCCTCTGGTCGTCTTAGATGTAAGAAAGAGGTCAAAAGATCTTTACAGCGCTTGGAGGCTGAGTAAGATCAATAGAGGAGAATATTCGTAGCTTGGGGTCGAACTGTGGAGTTCTTGGTCCTCTCTGAGCTTGGTGGTTTTCTTGCAGACATCTCATGACCCAACTAGGTAATGTCATCAGTGCTCGAAGGGTTGGGTTTGCAGGGAGGAGGAGGAGGAGGAATAGGGGGAGGAAGAAAGGGAGGGAGGGAGAAGGAGAAGGAGAACTTCTAAGCAAATTCCTTCTAGGTAACATAATCAGTGCTAGAAGAGAGTGGGGCTTGCGGAGAGGAGGAGGAGAAGGAGAAGAATTGTAGGGTGCTTGATGCTCTCTAAGTTCGGTGGTTTTCTTGCAAATGTTTTATGACCTAACTACATAACATCATCAGTTCAGGAAAGGAGTGGGGTTTGCTAGACCCACTCCCTTCTAGCACTGATCATATTACCTAGTTTGGTCATGAATCATCGGCAAGAGTGCACCAAGGACCCCCACAGCTAAGAAATATCCTTATATTTCACAATATATAAAGTACAGATAATATTCATTCATTTGCTATGGATCCTCCAGGGAGAGAATGGTGAAGGAATTTGCTTAGAAGTTCCAGATGACCGTTGTATCTGATGCCATTTTACAATTTGTTGCTGATGGGAACAGGAGAGGGAGGCCCCTTTCAGCAATTTTGATAACTGGGAGTGTCTTTGATGTTTCTAGTTCTTTGAAGTAACACAGCAGGCTGTCTATGAGGAATATGAATTCCGATAAGAACTGATTCAAACCTGCTAAAGACAAGGATTGTACAAAGATTTGAACTCTAGTAACCCACCAACACATAATGCCTCATTATAAGTAGTCCTTAACTTACAACCATTCATTTAGTGACCATTCAAAGGTACAATGGCACTGAAAAGTGACTTACGACCATTTTTCATACTTAACGATCATTGGAGCATCCCCACGGTCACATGATCAAAATTCAGATGCTTGGCAACTGACTCGTATTTACGATGGTTGTTGTGTCCAGGGGTCATGTGATTCCCTTTTTGCGACCTTCTGACAAGCGAAGTCAATGGGGAAGCCAGGTTCACCTAACAACTGTGTTAGTAAATATGAGTCAGTTGCCAAATGTGTGAATTTTGATGACGTGACCGTGGGGATGCTGCAACCGTCATATGTCTGAAAAATTGTCATAAATCACTTTTTTCAGTGCCGTTGAAACTTCGAATGGTCCCTAAATGAACTGTTGTAAATTGAGGACTACCTGTAACAGATTTGGAAGGGATCTTGGAGGTCTTCTAGAACAGGGCTTTTCAACCTGTGGTACGCGTACCACTTGTGGTACATTAACGAGTGGCAGGTGGTACGCAGCCTTGCCTAGCCAAGTGTAGTGGGGGAGGGAAAGAGCCAGCACAGGCAAAGACTTACAGTGAGAGAGTCCTCTGGAGCTGCAGATTTTACTTATGAATGGAGCCATTTGGGGAGGCTGCCTTAGCCGGCAGCCAGTACTTACATTTTTTTTTCTTCCTTAAGTGCCAGCTGGGCTCTTTACTTTCCTTTCTAGCCAGTAGCTAATTCTTAAGGGGAGTGCCTTTTTAAGCTAGTTCACTCCAGCAGTTTGTCTTTTCTATTTCTGGAGGCTCTTCCTTGTTTGATGAATATATGGAAGAGAAAAAAATATGGGGGGGGGTCAAATTCTTCCTTCAGAAGGAGATGGGAATGAGAAAAAGGGAGGCAGGGAAGGGAGGGAGGCAGGGAAGGGAGGGAGGGAGGGAGGGAAGTCCCGCCTTAGCACTTGGCCACCAGCAGCTCTGCCATTGACTTTGCTTGTCAAAAGGTTGCAGAAGGGGATCACATGACCCTGGGACACTGTGACCATCATAAATATGAATCAATTGCCAAGCATCCAAATATAAATCACATGACCCTGTTGCTGCAATGGTCATAAGTGTGAAAATGGTCATGTCATTTCAGTGCAATTGCAACTTTGAACAGGTTTTTTTTTTTTTTTGGTCATCAAGTTTTTGACACCTTGCTAGGTGGTACTCAAATATTGCCATATCCTAAAAGTGGTACAATCGGTGAAAAGGTTGAAAAGCCCTGGACTAGAAGACAGCCCAAGCTAATGGATCTTGCCGATGTTTATGGCTAACAGAACTTGAAAGGAAAGGGGGAGAATGATCCACGGGGGCCCCAAATGGATCCTTTTCTTCAACATCTGGGTATTCACCTGCTTTCTTCCTCCTGAATCCCTCCAGCCATCCCTGCAAGGTTCAAGAAAGGTCTGGAGGACCAAGAAGCTTCAGAAGGTGGAACAGCTGCTCTCCGGTGCGAGCTGACAAAAACAGCTACGGTGGAGTGGAAAAAGAAACACAAGACACTGCGTGCAAATGACAAATACAATCTGAAGCAGGAAGGCCCTGTGGTAGAGTGTGTGATCCACAACCTCGATCTTGGAGATGCAGGAGAATACTCCTGTGTTTGTGGTGATCATAAAACGACGGGGGCTCTGGCAGTCCATGGTAAATCAACCTATCTTGAGTTCGGTATTTGGCAAATCTGTTTTTTTTTTGTCTCGTTTGTGGATGTCAGCTTGTGGTTTGTCTTTCACAGTCTGCCTCCCGTTCACTGGAAACCTTTCTTCTTCCTGTTGTGTTGCCAGTATTGGTCTTTAGTTCTAGAACAATGGTTTTCAGATATGGTTCTAGGAAACCTTTGCATTTTCCAATGGAGAATCAGAAGTGAGAAAATGTCCAAGGTCTGAACATCGTATGGCTTTGTTTTGACACAGTTGTTTATTAAAGCTGATGGTGAAGGCCAAAGGCTCCTGTGTTGTCCTCTATGATCTTTGTGTGTGCTCAAACACATAAGTCTGAGATATTCTAGAACAGAGGTCCCCGACCTTTTGGGCACCAGGGACTGCTTCCATGGAGAGAGGTTTTTCCGCGGACCGGAGGGTGCGTGATTTTGTGTGCTGCCTGCATCCCGCGAATGGGGCTTTGCTTGTTTGTGTGGACCAGTTGCTGGCCTGCCGCGGACTGTACTGGTCCACGGACCGGAAGTTGGGGACCCCTGTTCTAGAACAATAGAGTTGGAAGGGACCTTGGACATCTTCTAATCCAGTCCCTTACTCTAGAACAGAACAGAAGAAAAGGAAGGAAGGAAAGAAAATATAAAGAAATGAAAAGAAGGAAGAGGAATGACAATGTGAAAAGAGGAAAGAAAAGGAAGGAAGAAAGGAAGGAAGGAAGGAAGGAAGGAAGGAAGGAAGGAAGGAAGGAAAAAAGTGACAGGGAAGTTGGGAGGGAAAAAGGAAGGGAGGAAGAGGAGGGGAAGGAGGAAAGAATGAAGGCAGGAAGTCAAACAGGAAGGAAGGAAGGAAGAAGGAAAGGGTGGTTGGGAGGGAGGGAGGAAGGGCAACAGCAAGGGTGAGAGGCAGGAAGGAAAAGAAATATAAAGGAAGGAAGGAAAGTACATATCCTATTTTGCTCTCACCCCAATTCCTCTTCCCTACCTCTGACCTAACTTTGTCCAAAGTCCATCTACTCCTGGACAATTTTCATACCCTCCTCTTATGTCCTACAGCCCTACCGCCCCAATTCAAACAGGAACTGAAGGATGTGTCAGCCACCGAAAATGAAACAGCCACATTGCATTGTGAACTCACCAAAGCTGCTCCCGTGGAATGGATGAAGGAAGGAAACAAATTAAAAGGGGACAAATACCAATTCAGACAGGAAGCGGCTGCCGCAAAGTTGGTGATCAGCAGTTTAGAAATTGAGGATGCTGGACGTTACACCTGTATTTGTGGAGACCAGAAAACTTCAGCCGTTTTGACTGTTAAAGGTAAAATGTGCACAAATAAGGAATTCTGCAGCTCTTGTTAGAGGTAAAACTAAAAAGGGAATATTTTAAGGGGTTTATTCTAGATTTTATTGACATACAGATCTGTTTCTCCCTTAGCTTTTCTGTACAGGTAGTGCTCAACTTACAACAGTTCATTTAACGACTGTTCAAAGTTACAAAATTACATACTGAAAAATGACCGTTATTCACACTTACGACCAATGCAGCATCCCCATAGTCACATGATCAAAATTCAGCCGCTTGGCAACTGACTCATATTTATGATGGTTGCAGTGTCCCGGAGACCTTCTGACAAGCAAAGTCAATGGGGAAGCCAGATTCACTGAACAACCGTGTTACTCACTTAATAAATGCAGTGATTCACTTAACTGTGACAAGATAGGTCGTAAAATGGGGCAAAATTCACTTAAGAAATGTCTCACTTAGCACCAGAAATTTTGAGCTCAGTTGTGGTCATGAGTCGAGAACTACCTGTATTAAGTGCGCAGCATTGGCAGAGGAACATTTAAATTTTAATCTGCATTTTCTTAGACAAAACCTTGGTCATTTTGTCAAAGAATGCAATAACATTTGTCTGGCATGATCTGCTTTTGACAAACCCATGTTGGCTTCTGGTTATAACTTTGCATGTCTCTAGGTGTTCATAGATTGGTTGCTTGATTATCTTTTCCTGGATCTTCCCAGGTATTAATCGTGGAAAAAATAAACAAGCAAGCAATCTGCAAACACCTAGAAGCAAGCAAAGTCATAACTGGAAGCCAACATGGGTTTTTCAAAAATACAGCATGCCAGACAAATGTTATTGCATTCTTTGACCATGTGATAAAATTAGTGGACCAGTGAAATGCTGTGGATAAAATTTACTTGGACTTTAGTAAAGCATTTGATAAAGTAGACCACAATCTACTTCTTGGTAAGCTAGAAAAATATGGGCTAGACAGCATCACCACCAGATGGATTCGTAACTGGCTGACCAACCGCACTCAATGGAACCTCATCTACATTGAGGGAAGTATGCAGTAGGGTACCCCAAGGCTCTGTTTTAGGCCCAGTACTCTTCAATATCTTCATCAATGACTTAGATGGGAGGGTAAAAAGGGAACTCAACAAATTAGCAGATGACCACCAAGCTGATTGGAATAGCCAACACCCCTGAAGATAGGCTCAAGATACAGATGGATGTTGACAGACTTTGACACTGGACCTTATCTAACAAAATGAAAAGTAAGGTTCTACATTTAGGCAAGAAAAACAAAATGCACAGGTATAGACTAGATGGTACCTGGTTCAATACTAGTAACTGCAAGAGGAATCTTGGAGTCCTAGTGGGACAATCACTTGAATAGGAGTCAGCAGTGTGTGGCAGCAGCCAAAAAAGCCAATGCTATCCCAGGCTGCATTGACAGAGGGATGGAATCAAGACCACATGAAATATTAGTACGGCTTTATGAAGCCTTATTTAGACCACACTTACAATACTGCATCCAGTTTTGGTCACCATGATATAAAAAAGAGTTAAGACTCTGGATAGAGTGCAGAGAAGAGCAACAAAGATGATTAGGGGACTGGAGGCTAAAATATATGAAAAACGATTGCAGGAATTGGGTATGTCTAGTTTAATGAAGTGAAGGATGAGGAGTGACATGATAGCAATGTTCCAATATCTCAGGGGCTGCCACAAAGAAGAGGGAGTCAAGCTATTCTCCAAAGCCCCTGAAGGCAGGACAAGAAGCAATGGATGGAAACTAATCAAAGAGAGAAGCAGCCTAGAACTTAGGAGAAATTTCCTGACAATGAGAACAGTGGAAGGACTTCCCTTCAGAAGTTGTGCATGCTCCAACATTGGAAGTTTTCAGGAAGAGATTGGATAACATATGTCTGGAATGGTATAGGGCAGGGGTAAGCAATCTTGGCTCTTTTATGACTCGTGGACCAACTCCCAGAATTCCTGAGCCAGCTATTCCTGAGCCAGCTATTCTGGCTCAGGAATTCTGGGAGTTGAAGTCCACGAGTCATAAAAGAACCAAGGTTGCCTACCCTTGGTATAGGGTGTCTTGCTTGAGCAGGGGGTTGGACTAGAAGACCTCCAAGTCCCTTCCATCTTTGTTATTCTGTTATTGAATAATGTTTTGTCACTGCCAATTTTTATTTGGGACATCAAATATCCATTGGTCCTGTAGAACATGAACCGCCAATCTACCAGGCCATGGCCTATTCAGAAAGTCGCCTCCCCCACTGCCAGCCAGGCTGTTGAGCTGCAAAGGTTGAGGACCGCTGCTTTAGAATCTTTATTCACAGGCTTCTATTTTTCTGAAATTGCTCAGAATTTCACTTAATGGAAGAAGGGTTAAATGTTTTACTTACGCCTGTTCTTTTTGACTTCACAGCCCTCAAGCCAGAATTCACACAGCGGCTGAAGGATGAGAAAGCGGATGAGGGCAGCACGGTCAGATTACGCTGTGAGGTGACCGTCCCTAAAGCCGCAGCAGAGTGGCGCAAAGATGGTGCAAGAATCTGTGCTAGTCCCAAATATGACATCAGACAGGATGGTGGCATCCGTGACTTACTCATTCATAACTTGGAACCCCAAGACAGTGGAGAGTATTCGTGCAGCGTTGGAGACCAAACCACATCTGCCACATTATCTGTGCAAGGTACGAATTTTTTGAATCAGATTAGAACTGTCACCTGGTATTTGGCTCAAAGTCACCCAGCCAGCTGTCAAGCCTAAAGCAGGATTAGAATTCATTGTCTCCCATTGCTTGGCATAAAGTCACCCAGCCAGTTTTCATGCCTAAGGTGGGACTAGAACTCCCAGTCTCCTGTGCTTGGCCCAAAGTCACTCCAACTGGTTTTCATACCTAAGGTGGGACTAGAATTCCCAGTATCTTGGAGATTGGCTCAAAGTCACCCAGCTGGTTTTCATAGCTAAAGCAAGACGAGAACTCCCAGTCTCCTGGTGCTTGGCCCAAAGTCTCCCAGCTGATTTTCATGCCTAAGGTGGACTAGAACTCCCAGTCTCCTGGTGATTGGCCCAAAGTCACCCAGCCAGCTTTCATAGCTAAAATGGGACTAGAACTCCCAACCTCCCAGTTTCTAGGTGGAGGAGGTGAACTTTTGGGTCCTTAGTGTTCTCTGAGCCTGGTTGTTTTCTTGCAGATGTTTCATGACCCAGCTAGATAAGGTCATCAGGTCTAGAAGGGAATGAGGTTTGATCTCTTTCTATATATAAGTGGGTTACGCTGCCAGAGTTGGTGGGAATGTTCTTGGTGGCTCCTTGATTAGGCTATTGTTTATTGTTAGCTTGCTTGTTTGAGTTTGTAATTCCTTTATTGGGGTATTGTTTACTTCTTGATTGTTGGTCTAGTGTCTATAACGAAACATCTGCAAGAAAACTACTGAGCTCAGAGAGCAGCAAGGACCCCACAGCCCTCCTCCTCCTCCTCCTCCTCCCTTCTAGTACTGATGATGTTACCTAGTTGGGTTATGAAATGTCTGCAAGAAAACCACCAAGCTCAGAGAGCACCAAGGATCCCACAACTTTTATCATCTTTTACCATGATTATGTTTACTCATATCTAATGATCACTACGAAACAAAACATTGGAGGAATTAAATTAATTGTGCAAGTAAAAATTAGATAGATAGATAGATAGATAGATAGATAGATAGATAGATAGATAGATAGATAGATAGATAGATAGATGGATGGATGGATGGATGGATGGATGGATGGATGGATGGATGGATGGATGGATGGATGGATGGATGGATGGATGGATGGATGGATGGATGGATGGATGGACGGATGGATAAAGAGAGAGAGATACTAACTTTTTAGTTTTAATCGTAATATAACGTGCACACAACCCCTTTAAACTTAATGTAAACCACTATAAACTTGATTGTAAAAATTCAAAAAAAAATTGTAATAGATTTTTTAAAGTCTGGAATATCTTACCCTATTGTGTTGTCTCAGTTACTAACTTTCACACTTTTAATTCTAACAACTTCTGTGGACCCCACCCTATATTTTAAGAGGTCCCTAAGGGAGCATGCATAAGACAATTAACATACCTGTTGTCCCTGTTACATTTTAATTTTTTCATTTTGCTCATTCATATGTGTAATTTTCATGTGATGAAAAAATATACATTCATAGATATGAAATTCTTTATACGAAGAATATGAATATTCTTCGTATGAAAATTCAAATTCAAATGAGCAAATGAAAAAATTTAAATGTGACAGAGATGATAAGACGATTTATATACATACATACGGATAGCTAGATAGCAAGCTAGCTAGATATAGGTATAGGTACAGATAAATATATAGATATAGATATGCATTTCACCTCTTTCATTAGATCTACCCCTTTCAAGAATGTTTATGAAATGAATAATGCTTAATCTTAAACATATTTTACTTCCTGGGACATCAAACATACATTGGTCCTGTACAACCAATTTTTCCCAGGCTTCTATTTTTCAGAAATTGAACTGTCATTTAATAAAAAAAAGAACTGTCATTTAATTAAAAAAATGTAATTTTAAATTTTTTTCTCTCATTCGTTTTGACCTCTGCAGCCTTCAAGCCAGAATTCACACAGCGGCTGAAGGGTGAGAAAGCAGACGAGGGCAGCACGGCCAGATTTTGCTGTGAGGTGACCCTCCCGAAAGCCACAGCAGAATGGCGCAAAGACGGTGCAAGAATTCACGCTAGTCCCAAATATGACATCAGACAGAATAGGGGCATCCATGAGTTACTCATTCTTAACTTGGAACCCGAAGACAGTGGAGAGTATTCGTGCATCGTTGGAGACCAAACCACATCTGCCACGTTATCTGTGCAAGGTATGGGTTTTTTTAAAGGGGTTCCGTCAGGGAATTGCACAGCCGGTGTCCAAATGGAATCAGAGAGGCTGGCAGGAACTTCTAGTTTTATATAAGTAAATATGTTTTCCATCAATATATATACACAGTATATATAGATAGTCAGGCAAAGAGGAGCATCATGAGGTAAATCGACACAGCAGGAACATCATGAGGTAAAATTACAGAGCACAAAAGGGCGCACAGAAGAAAAAAGGCGGGAAACAAGGAAACACCCCCTTTTCACTCACAGCAACCAATCACAGTGCAGATTGCCTCACCCAGTGGCCAGCTCTCTTCAACTAATCAACCACAACTCGGTGTGTTCTGGCTCACTGCACAACCCTTCACTGCTCCAGCTACTAAATTTAAATATCTGAAAAGATTCATACCCTACAAAGAGTCCTTAACTTATGACCACAATTGGCCCCAGAATTTCTGTTGCTCAACGAAGCAGTTGTTAAGTGACTTGTGCACTTTTTTAGGACTATTTTTACTGTGAATAATGCAGTTATTAAGTGAATCCGGCTTCTCCCATTGACTCTGCTCATCGGAAGCCAGTTGGGAAGGTCACAAACGGTGATCACGTGATCCCAGGACAGTGCAACCATCGTGAATACGTGCCAATTGTCAGGCACCCAAATTTTGATTATATGATCATGGGGATGATGCAATAATCATAAGCACAAATTTGCTATTGTAAATTTGAATGGTTGCTAAATAAATGTTCTATAAGTCGAGAACTCCCCCTAATTTTGTTAATACATAGAGACAGAGGGGGAGAAACTATTTTATTAATCAGTGGATTTGGTATACAGGTAGTCCACGAGTCACAACAGTTCATTTAATGACCATTCAAAGTTACAACGGCACTGAACAAAGTGACTTAAGACCGTTGTTCACACTTATGACCATTGCTGCATCCCCATGGTCATGTAGTGCAAATGGACGTGGAGCCAGTTCCAAGAAGGCGCCACACCCATTTGCACCACTCAGGTGACCCTGAAGACACAGATAAGCCTCCAGGTAGCTTTAACGACTCACTAAAAGGATGCAAATGACCAGCTGTCTGCAGGAGTATCAATCTTTCCATTCCCCACCATCCAGTCAGAGCTGAAGAAGCTTCTTGGATGAGAAGCGAAACATCTTCAAAGAAAAACAAGAAAGTCCAGTTGCCTCCTGAAAAAGCATTTTTGGGAAATGAAAAATATTTTGTCACTAATCATTTTTTACTTCCTGGGACATTATAGTATCCATTGGTCCTGTACAACCAATTTTTCCCAGCTTCTATTTTTCAGAAATTGGTGGGAACTGCCACTTAATGAAAGAGTTGTATTTTTTTTAAAAAAAACTGCCGTTATTTTGACCCCACAGCTCTCAAGCCAGAATTCACACAGCGGCTGAAGGATGAGAAAGTGGACGAGGGGAACACGGCCAGATTTCGCTGTGAGGTGACCGTCCCTAAAGCCACAGCAGAGTGGCGCAAAGATGGTGCAAGAATCTGTGCTAGTCCCAAATATGACATCAGACAAGAAGGTGGCATCCATGAGTTATTCATTCATAACTTGGAACTGCAAGACAGTGGAGAATATTCCTGTAGCATTGGAGACCAAACCACTTCTGCCACATTATCTGTGCAAGGTATGGGTTTTTTAAAGCGGACTAGAACTCACCATTACCTGGTGATTGGCCCAAAGTCATGCCTAAGGTGGGACTAGAACTCCCAATCTCACAGTTTGGAGGAGGAAGAGGAGGAAGTGAGCTGTGGGGTCCTTAGTGCTCTCTGAGTTTGGTTGATTTCTTACAAACATTTCATGATCCAACTAAGGAACATTATCAGTGATAGAAGGGAGGGGGAGTTGCAGAGAGGAGGAGGAGGAAGACTGTGGGATCCTTGGTGCTCTCTGTTTGAGGGAGTTTGTATCCCACAGGTAGTCCTCGACTTACAATCACAATTGGAACCAGAATGTCACCAAACAAGGCAGTTGTTAAGTGATTTGCGCCAATTTTTAGGACTCTTTTTACCCTAGTCGCTAAGTGAACATTGCAGTTAAGTGAATCATACAGTCATTAAGTGAATCCGGCTTTCCCCCATTGACTTTGCTTGTTGAAAGCCAGCTGGGAAGGTCACAAATGGTGATGAAGTGACCCCAGGACACTGCAACTGTCATAACTACATGCCAATTGCCAAACACCCAAATTTTGATCAAGTGACCCTGGGGATGCCGCAATGGTCGTACGTCGAGGACCTGTTGTAAGGCCTTTTTCAGTGGTGTTGGAATTTCGATCAGTCGCTAAATGAATGGTTGTAAGTCAAGGACTCCTTGTATTTTAATGGTTTATTGTAGCCTTCATTGACATGCAGGTTTGTTTATCCCTTCGCTTTTCAACATTTTTTTAAAAAACTTTTTATTGATTTTCTAATATTACAATTATATCTTTGAAAAACAACATGGCGGATGAGTTACAATACTTCAATTACATACAAATATTATTAGTACAAGTCTCCAACTATTTCAGCCAATATTTCCTCTCTTTTCCCCTTAATTTGTACTGTCTCTTATTAGTATGCTTCTTATTCTATCAATCAGATACAAAATAACTTTCTTACATTTATCAGTAACTTTTAGTTTATGTATGTCTTAATTGTTTTAACATTCCATCTTTTAGACCATTAATAATCTAGTAATTTTTCCCAGTTTTAATTTCCCATTAATATTTAAGTTTAACGTTTAATATTTATCATTTCCAAGTTTCAAATGACCCCAATTCCCTTTGTCACAATTCCCCACAATATCTGTTGTTCAGGATATATATCTTATCTATCTCAATTCTACATCAACAAATTGATAATTCAATATAATATTCTTATTTTCGTATAATTTCCAAATATCTTAAATTCAGTAACCAAAATTTCTTCCATTTCAACATTTAGTACTTCCTCTCTCATATATACTTTCTCGTATTTAAGCTAATAATTTTCATTCTTACCACTACATCAAAACATGTTTATTTACATTTCATCAATGAATCTCAGCATATATATGTCTTAATCACCTTTATCTAACCTTTTTAAGCAACTCAATATTCAAATTTAACTGTTAACATTTATACTTCTAGATTTTAAATAGCCATTTTTTTTCTTTTATCTTCAATTCATAACAATATCTTGTATTCAAAATACACATCTTATCTACTTGAATATTTTCTATATTCTATTTTAAATCTCATAAGTAGGTCAAAACCCCATTCTTCTTCAGTCTTATTCTAGCTTTCTTTCTTTGCCAAATCGTCTTCCATGTCCGTACTTCTGAGTCATCAAACAATTCTCCTTGTATTATTATATGTATTGTGTGATGTTGAAAATACCATCCAGTTGCCATTTTTTGTGTGAAGTCTAGCAGGTCTGGCAAGTCTGGCAGGTCGTCTCTTTATTTTCCCCTCTCGACGTAGTTGTCCTGAACTATTTATCTTTTCTTCCATCTGTTCCTCTTCTTGATCCTCAGGTTCCTTCTGATTTATATAACAGGTTTTTTCCTCCATCCATCTTGTCAGATTTTTTTCTGAGTTTTCCATTGTCTGGACTTGTTGGGCAGTTAAATCTTCTGTCATAATATTTAATTGTTCCACTTTTTCTGCAGTATTCTGTATAGTTGATTTTTTAGTTGTAGTCCAAGTTTGAGTTTGCGTATCTAAGCTGCTTTCTCGTTTTTTTCTGAAAGCTCTTATTTCATCACCAGCTGTAAGAAGGGTTTGATAATTAGTTTTTAGCATATCAAGAATTTGTGCCAGATTCTCCTCCATAAGAAAAGTCTGTTCCTGGTCTTCTTCCATAATGATGAATTAAATTAGAAGCTTTTACAGGTTTTTTTTCAGTAGATAGAGAGCACAGCTAGGTCTCTCATAGCTGGTGTTCAAGGTTGGATAAATCATATCTTATTTTCTAGGCCAGTGGTGGCGAACCTATGGCACAGGTGCCAGAGGCGGTACTCGGAGCCCTCTCTGTGGGCACGCACGCCGTCGCCCCAGTCCTAGGCCTTCAGCTGGGTTTTATAAAACTTTTTTGCTTTAGGCCTCCGCCGCCATGCGCAAAAAAAAAAAAGTTCAATCAATTTCAACTTCTCGCAGGAAAAAAAAGGTCTTGCATAGTTGGAATTGATTGATTGAACGTTTTAGTCCCACCCTGTCTGCTGTTACCACCGCAGCCACGCCCACCCAATGGGCCACGCCCACCTGGCACTCGACGATGCATAAGTGGGTTTTGGGTTGCAGTTTGGGCACTCAGTCTCTAAAAGGTTCTCCATCACTATTCTAGGCTGTCAGTCAAGTCTCTTTTAAAGAATAACAGATTGCAGTTTCAGGTTTAGCCACAAGATGTCACCCCACTGTTTAAAAATTTCCTTTGAGTCTCAAAGTTATTTTAATCCTTTCAGTTTTTCTTCTATTTTATGAGGAAAAACCCAGATCTTCAGTAAAAAAGAAAGTAAATAGATAATAAAAAATCTTTTAGTCCACAAATTTTAGGAAATAAAATTCCAATTGGGATCCAATTATTTTTTCAACGTTTTAAACTCCCCTGGATAATCAGTCACCGCTGTTTCTGGAGGGAGGGCTAAAATCCCCCTTCCCTCTCCACAGGGGGGAAAGTACTTTAGCAGTTTCCGTAGGTTAAAAAAAAGAAGTTAGAATATAAGAGAGGTAGATCTCACCCAATCTCTTCCACGCTGCTTTAATGTTGCCTGATGATAAGTGTGACTTTGGCTGTCCATAGCCTAATGACCGGCCATATTGCTATGGCCGGTCTTTCGTCCGCCGGTTCGGAGGGAACACCGGCTCTAACGGGAGAGCTACCGCTCTCTCGCTATCCAGCGAGAGCCCCTTCTTGTTGGTCACCTCTATGGGGTGACTTTTTGACCCTTTTAGGGCCCCCAGCGATACGAAATTGGACGGGGAAGATGGAGCTCGTCTTCCGAGAGTCCATGGCGGCTGCATCGGCAAACCGGAAGTCTGCTTTTCAACATTTAATTAAGTGCACAATGCTTAGCGGCAGAAGAGATGAAATTCTAATCTGCATTTTCTTGAATTGGGTGATATAAATTCCCAAATCAATCTGTGGAATTTTCTCTGGAGGCCCTTTCAGCGGTAAAAGGCATTACGGGTAGTCCTTGATTTACAACCATTCATTTAGTAACCATTCAAAGTTACAATGGTTCAGAAAAAGGCACTTATGGCCATCTTTCACACTGACAACTACTTGGTCATATGATCAAAATTCAGACAAATAGTTCATATTTATGACGGCCGCAGTGTCCTGGCGTCATGTGATCCCCTTTTGCGACTTTCTGATGAGCAAAGTCAATGGGGAGGCCAGATTCACTTTATAACCATGTTACTAACCTAACAAATACAGTGATTCACTTAACAAGTGTGGTAAGAAAGGTTGTAAAATGGGCCAAAATTCATTTAACAAATGTCTCAGCAACAGAAATTGTGGGCTCAACTGTGGTCGTAAGTCGAGAATTACCTGTACTTGGATGCAATAGAAGTATGATTCATAGGCCGGTGCAATTACAAACATAAAACCCTCCAAATTCATAGAAATTTATGTCTGATTTTTGATATTTTAACAACTTTCACTTTCTATCAAAACCATAGAGACCATCTGAATATGTTGTTTGTTGT
The DNA here is from genome assembly GCA_023970755.1 of Azemiops feae. NCBI lineage: Eukaryota > Metazoa > Chordata > Lepidosauria > Squamata > Viperidae > Azemiops > Azemiops feae. The sequence continues at coordinate 90,631 of JALGBA010004117.1, read as the reverse complement.
TGTGAAGGTACAAAATAATTTTATTTGATTATGAAATTTCTCTATAACCCATCTCACTTATGTGACTCTGATAATGACATGTGAACATGAAAAGATACATTTCAGTTTGAATTTAGTTCTGTTTGAAACTGGGTTTTAATTAGTTAACATTTTAAAAAATAAATATGGGTACCATGTCATAAAGTCTGATCTTGAGACAGGAAGCAGATTTCTATCTGCGATGTAGCTAAAAATATAGAAAAGGAGAGATTTAAATTTTGTTCTGCTGGGCAATTCTAATTCAGTGCAATTCTGTTCAGATGTGTCACTGAAATTAAATTGGGAATAAATCTGTTCCACAATTAGCTTCACAATAGGGTTGTGCAAATATTCAGTTCAGCCAAATAGTCAGTTGAGCTGACTTTCCAAATAGAATTGCAAAGCTGATTTGAGCTATCAAATCAAATTTAATGAAAAAAAAATATTTCATTTTCTGCCATGTGCGCTACATAAATGGAAATCAGATCAAAGACCTTTCAATGATTGAAATGAATCAATATTTGTAGCTCAGGGTTGAATTCTGGGGTCTTTGGTGCTTCTGAGCTTGGCAATTTTGTTGCAGAGGTTTCATGACCCAGCTAGGGATCATCACCAGTGCTAGAAGGGAGGGGGGTTTGCAGAGTGGAGGAGGAGGACGCCGACGCCGACTCTGGGATTCTTAGTGCTCTCTGAGCTTGGAAATTTTCTTGCAGACGTTCCATCACCCAACTAGGTAACATTATCAGTGCTAGAAGAGAGTGGGTTTTGCAGGAAGGTATGTTGGGGTTTTGGTGCTCTCTGAGCTTGATGGAAGCTAAGTTAATAATACCTGAGCTTAATAGAAGAAGGGCCAAATGTTTTATTTGCTTTCATTCCTTTTGACCCCGCAGTCCTCAAACTTGAATTTACGGAACGGCTGAAGGATGAGAAAGTGGATGAGGGAAGCACAGCCAGATTACACTGTGTGGTTACAGTCACTAAAGCCCCCGTGGAATGGCGCAAAGGCACTGTAAGAATTCATGCTAGCCCCAAATATGACATACAACAAGATGGGGGCATCCATGAGTTACTCATTCATAACCTGCAACTCCAAGACAGCGGCGAGTATTCGTGTAGCATTGGAGACCAAACCACATCTGCCACGTTATCTGTGCAAGGTACGTTTTTTTTTAAAGTAGACTAGAACTCCCAGTCTCCTGGTAATTGTCCCAAAGTTACCTAGCCAGTTTTCATGGCTAAGGCAGCACTAGAACTCCCAGACTCCTGGTGATTGTCCAAAAGTCACCCAGCTGGTTTTCATGTCCAAGGCGGGACTAGAACTCCGGATCCCCAGTTTCATCACTAGACCAAATTAGCTCTCATAAAGGATGGTTGGTGTTTTATTTCTTCAGTTTCCCAAATTCTGTATCCCATTTTTCCTAGCATGAAACTTGATTTATGAGACTTGTTTGAAACTTGATTCCTTGGTTGGGGGTTGCTGCGTTGAGGTTGGTCAACGTCTTTTGACATGACAAGTAAAACCCGAAGCACCCATCTAATCAACCTGCTATGATTTTAAAAAAGGTCCTTTGGTTTTGGCCTTAATCCTTCAGGTTAACCTTTGCAGCTGCAATGTCTAGAATGTTATAAGAGGGAACACAAAATTCTCTAATCTAAGAATTCTTCACCAAGGGCAACATTTTTGTTTCTTGTGGAAACCGCAGAATATGCGTTGGTAAGTTACACGTAGTCCTCAACTTACAACCATTCGTTTTGTGACCATTCAAAGTTACAATGACACTGAAAAAAGAGGCTTGTGGCTGGTCCTCGCATGTACGACTTTGCAATATCCCCACACTTATGTGATCAAAAGTTGGGCACTTGGCAAGCAGCAAGTATTTATGATGTTTGCAGATCACTGTTTGCAACCTTTCTCAGCCAGCTTCTGACAAACACAGTCAATGGGGTAAGCTGGATTCACTTAACTGCATTGATTTGCTTAACAACTGTGGCCAAAAAGGTTGTAAAATTGGACAGGGCTCACTTAAAAACAGCCTTGATTATTAGCAGTGGAAATTCTCATTCCAGTTTTGGTTGTAAGTCGAGGACTGCCTGTAGTTAACTGGGATGAAGCCCACACCTGAATTCCACTGGCGATGGGTTATGGGTGGTGTCGTATGGTCTATGTTGTCGCTGTCACTGAGGGATCTGGTGGCCCTTGTAGAAGTGGACATCACCATCATCCGGGGACTGAAAAGCGCGGAGGTTTTGGAAGAGGAAGAAGTCACCTTCGAATGCGAAGTCTCCCACGACAACGCAAAAGATGTGGAGTGGAAGTTGCAAGATTTGTCGCTTCAAAGCAACCAGATGAATGAGATCTCGGTCGAGAGAGGACGAGTGCACAAATTGACACTACGCAACGTCACACAGCAGGATTCTGGCACCATCACTTTCCGGGTGGGACCATACACCTCCACAGCGAGGCTCCGAGTGGACGGTACAGTGAGCTTTATCAAAAGAGTTGCTATCAGAAATGATTAAGCACCTCAGTTGTGTTGATTACTATGCAGAAGGGGGTAACATAAGAAAGACAGATTAAAAAATACATGACAGTGAGAAAAACTAACCAGTGGAACAACTTGCCTCCAGAAGTTGTGGGTGCTCCGTCACTGGAGATTTTCAAGAAGAGACTGGAGAGCCATTTATCCAAAATGGTGTGGGGTTTCCTGCTTGAACAGGGGGTTGGACTAGAAGACCTCTAAGGTCCCTTCCAAGTCTTGTTATTCTGTTTTCTATCCATAGATGAACTGTGCTAACAATCTATTCCACCCATATTTATTTATTTTATTTAGTAAATTTATACACTGTCCATCACCCTGATAAGGTGATTCTGGGTTGCTTACAATATCAAAAGATAAATAGAAAAACACTTAAATTTTTTTAAAAAGCTATGCAAAAATCTAGATAAAAGATCTGTCTGTCTGTCTATCATCTATATCATTATATATTATCTATCTATGTCATCTATCATTTTATCTATTTTAGATGGATAGATAGATAAGATGATAGGTAGATAGATAGATAGATAGATAATAGAGAGATAGAGAGATAGATGATACCTATCATCTATATCTATATATTATCTATAAATCATCTATATCTATGTATATCTATATCATCTATCTATACCTATTATATCTCTCTATCCTCTATCATTTATCTATATCTATGTATTCTGTCCATCCATCCATCCATCCATCCATCCATCCATCCATCCATCCATCCATCCATCCATCCATCCATCCATCCATCCATCCATCCATCCATCCATCCATCCATCCATCCATCCATCCATCCATCTATCTATCTATCTATCTATCTATCTATCTATCTATCTATCTATCTATCTATCATCTGTGTGTGAATCTAAAAGAAATAATTAAGAATTCAGAGTTATACACACAGACATACACAGACACCCAGACAGCCAAACAAACAGACAGGTAGGTCTGTCTGTCTGCCTGTCTTTTTGTGCAAACTGAATTCTGGACAGACAGAATTCTGTGTCTATGTGTGTGCCTGTCTCTCTTAATTTATTGTTTTGAAATTCACCACATACCAAAACCTAAACTTCCTTCCAAAATTGTATGTAGGATTTCAGTTTAAATCCTGTCTACACGAGAAGTTTGAAAGCGGACTCTGTTTTGTTTTTTGCCAGTTCTTGCAATTTTTTTTTCACTTTCCATTCCAGCCCTGCATCCTGACTTTCAACAAGAGCTAAGCAATCTAGAATTGCAAGAAGGTAGCGCAGCTTTCCTCATATGCGAAGTCTCTATGCCCAACGTCTCTGCCATCTGGAAAAAAGGCTCAGAGGTCATCGCTCCGAGCGCCAAGTACGAAATCAGTCAGCGGGGAACGACCCATATTTTAAAGATTTATGGTGTAACTCGAAGAGATTCTGGAAAATATATTTGCGACATTGGCCACGGGAGAAGCATGGCCACGTTATCGGTGGAAGGTAAAAGATTTATTAATCAAAACTCGCAATAGTTTTAATCCTTTCATGTGTCTGCCTTAACGAGCTTTCATCCTAAAGTACCCAGCCATTGCTACAGGTAGTCCTCGACTTACGGCCACAATTGGTCCAGCATTTCCATTGCTAAGTGAGTCGTGCCCAATTTTACCATGTTGTTGTCAAGCAAATCACTGCAGTCCAGTGAATGAGATGGTCGATAAACAAATCTGTATTCCCTCAGTCATTTTGCTTGTTGGAAGACGGCCGGAAACGTTGCAAATGGCCATTGAGCCCCAAACGTCCGTTGCTAAGGCAGACAGTTGTTAAGTGAGTTTTGTCCCACTTGACCACCTTTCGTGCCACAGTTGTTAAGTGAATCACTGCCATTGTTAAGTTAGTCACAGGGTTGTTAAGTGAATCTGGCTTTCCTATTGACTTTGCTTGTCAGAATGTCACAAAAGGGGATCATGTGACCATCATAAATATGAGCCAGTTACCAAGTGCCCAAATTTTGATCACGTGACCATGGGGATGCTGCAACAGCCATAAGTGTCAAAAATAGTCCTAAGTCACTTTTTTCAGTACTGTTGTAGCTTTGAACAAACAAAGGATTGTAAATCGGGGACTATCTCTATTTTTTCTTAATTATTCTTTTGACTTTGCTCAGCACCTGGGAGTTTGTGGGATATGGCTGCTGTCTTCAGAACAATGAAAGCAACAGTATGCGTTTTGAGCCATATACTTTGCTTCAACAAATGCATGTGCAATATCATGCAGGTGGGCAAAAGGGGTGGGGCTTGTGCTGCATGGATATGATGCTCTTTTTACCATTCTTTACCACAGAGAGTCAGTTTGGTCTACTGGTTGAGGCAGCAGGCTAGAAACCAGGAGATGGGAGATGGTGTGTTCTAGTCCCACCTTAGGCCTAAAAGCCAGCTGGGAGATTTTGGTTCAATCACCAGGAAATGGTGAGTTCTAGTCTCACCTTAAACATGAAGCTCAGGAGACAGTGAGTTCTTAGGCATGAAAGCCAGCTGGGTTCTTTGGTTCAATCACCAGGAGATGGTGAGCTCTAGTCTTGCCTTAGGCCTGAAAGCCAGCTGGGAGACTTTGAGCCAATCACCAGGAGATGGCGAGTGCTTATCCCACCTTAGGCATGAAATCCAGTTGGGGGATTTTGGGCCAGTCATCAGGAGACTGAGATCTAGTCCCACTTAGCCATGAAAGGCTGCTAAGTGACTTTGGGACAATCACCAGGAGACTGGGAGTTCTAGTCCTGCCTTAGGCCATTTACAAATAATTCAAGACAGCAAACATATCCAACACACCTTCTACCTCTTATTTTCCCCTCAGCAACAAGCCTGTTATATAACTCAGGTTGAGAGAGAGTAACTGGCTCCAGATGGCTTTCTTGACTGAAGCGGGACTAGAATTCACCATCTCCCAGCGATTGGTTGAAAATCACCCAGCCGGCTTTCATGCCTAAGGCAGCACTAGAATTCCTCGTTTCCTGGTCATTGGCCCCAAGTCACCCAGCTGGCTTTGATGCCAAGGCAGGACTAGAACTCACTGCCTCGCAGTTTCTAGCTGGGTGCCTTGATCCCTAGGCCAAACTGGCTCTCACTTTTCTTATTTTCCAACGTAGTTGGACTTCTGAGTTATGAGTCTCCCCCTCCTCCCCCTCCCCCTCCTCCTCCTCCTCCCCCTCCTCCTCCCCCTCCTCCTCCATACCTTGTATTAAAAACACGTAACACGTACCACATCTATGACGAAAGCTCACCCCTCTCTCTTCTTTTCCCTGGTGTAGCCCTCTCAGTCCGTCCAGCCCTTTTTCAAGTCCAGCTGGAGAACCAGGAAGTCAAGGAAGGGGCAACGATCATCCTGGCCACGGCACTCACGAAACCCGACGTGCCCGTCCAGTGGATGAAAGGCTCCACCCAGCTGCAGCCAAGTCATAAGTATGAGATGAGGCAAAAGGCATCCTATGTGGAGCTGCTAATCCATGAGGCGCAAGTGGAGGATTCAGGCCACTATACCTGTCACACCGAGGATCAGGAGACCACAGCATCTGTGCTTGTCAGAGGTCAGGGGGAGTCAATCTTGTTCACTTAAGGTCATGCACGAGTGACCGGATCCATACATGAAAAGTTCAAACGAGCTGCTTTATTTCATATACCTATTTGTGGTGTCCCTGGTACTCTCTGACCTGGGTTGTTTCCTGGTACAAGTTTCACGACCTGACTGAGGAAATTCATCAGTGCCAGAAAGGAATGGGATTTACAAAGAGAAGAACTGGAGCAGGAGGAGGGAGGACTATGAAATCCTTGGTGCTCTCTGAGCTGGGTGGTTTTCTTGTAGACATTTCATGACCCAACTAGGCAACATCATCAGTGCTAGAAGGGAGGGGGGTTTGTGGAGAGGAGCAGGAGCCGGATGAAGAGCGGGAGGAGGTGGTCAATAACTGTGGGTGCCCTCTGAGCTTGATTGTTTTCTTGCAGATGTTTCATGACCCAATTAGGGAGCATCATCAGTGTTAGAAGGGAAGGGAGGGTTGCCGAATGGAAGGGTGAGGAGGAGGGGGGGGGAAGAGGAGGAGGAGGAGGAGAATTGTGTAGTTCTTGGTGCTCTCTGAGCTTTGTTGTTTTCTTGCAGATTTTCTTGCAGATCTTTTCTTGCAGATGTGATGATGTTGCCTAGTTGGGTCATGAAACATCTGCAAGTAGCTCAGAGAGCCCCAAGAACCAATATTCTGCCTCCTCCTCCTCCTCCTCCTCTCTGCAATCCCCACTTCCTTGCAGCACTGATGATATTAACTAATTGGGTCATGAAACGTCTGCAAAAATATAGCAGGATGTAACAGTGGGATGTAAATTCCTAGAGAAACAAATGAAATTAAAAATGTTCTCTCTTTGTAGAAATACCGGCCACCATAGAAGAAAAATTGAAAGACCTCACCCTTCTTGAAGGAGAGGATGCTATGTTTCGCTGTGTGGTTTCTCACGAGAAGGCCAAAAACGTGCAATGGAGTTTGGCAGGTGTGCCTCTGCAATCCAATGAAATGAACCAAATTGCCGTGGAAGGCAAAATTCACACGCTCATTCTCCGAAAAGTCACCCTTGAAGACTCCAGCACCATCAGTTTCCAAGTTGGTCAGAATTCAACACAGGCTCAGTTATTGGTGCAAGGTAAGTTAGTCAATCGTTCAGATGGACCTTGATCTTCCACAGGTACATCCATGGGAAGATGTGGGTCAAAAAAATCAAGATGAAGTTGGCAATCACAATAGGAGGAGGAGGAGGAGGAGGAAAGGAAGGAAGGAAGGAAGGAAGGAGAGGAGGGGGAGGGGGAGTAGGAGGGGGAGGAAGAGAACAACTGTGGAGTCCATGACAATGGACTGAGCTTTGTTGTTTTCTAGCAGACATTTCACCCTAACTCTAACCCTAACCCAATTAGGTAGCGTCATCAATGCTAGAAGGGACTGGGGTTGCTCTCTCTATACACAAGTGGCTTACCCTGCCAGTGTAGGTGGGAATGTTCTTGGTGATTTCTTGATTAGGCTGTTATTTACTAATAGCTAGTTTGTCTGAGTTGATATTTCCTTGATTGGGGCATTGTTTACTTCTTGATTTTTGATCCAGTGTCAACCTTGTTATTAATTTTGGCTCATCTGGGAGTTGATTGCTGGCAAGGAGTTGTTGTGGTCTATTAGCTTTTTGATCCTCACTTTTGAATGGTGTGTAGATGTCCTTTATCTCATTGTGCCTGTTGATGGCCAATTTGTCTGAATGCCAGTCTTCCAAGAATTCTCTAGCATTTTGGGGCTTGGCTTGTTCTAGGATGCTGATATTTTCCCAGTTACTGTGTCCAATTAAGGAGTTTTCATTGTGTCTTCTGATCGGCTGTTGGTGTTGATGGATGCATTTTGCGATCTTCTGCCTGGTTGTCCTACACAGTGGCCATTACAGCTCTTACATTATATAGGTAGTCCATGACTTATGACCACAATCGAGCCCAAAATTTCTGAGAAAATTTGTTAAGTGAAATTTGCCTCATTTTACAACCTTTCTTGCCACAGTTGTTAAGTGAATTACTGTAGTTCAGTTAGTAACATATTTGATAAATGAATCTGCCTCTCCTCATTGACTTGGCTTGTCAGAATGTTACAAAAATAGATCACATGACTGCAACCATCACAAATATGAGTCGCTTGCGAAGCTTCTGAATTTTGATCATGTGACATTAGGGATGTTGCAATGGTTGTGTGAAAACAGTCATAAGTAACTTTTTTCAGAGCCATTATAACTTTGAAACGTTCACTAAACAAATTGTTGTAAGTCGAAGACTACCTGTACATTGGAGATGACTTTTACGGTCTATATGCTCAATAAAAGTCTCTTTTGCCTCTCTGTAGCTGCACCAATAATCTTCCTAAAAAAGCTGGAGAATGCAGAAGTAGACGAAAACGGCATGGCCACCTTCCGCTGTGAGCTTTCCAAACCTGGGATCCCAGTGGAGTGGAGAAAGGGATCATCCCTGATCCAGCCCAGCCAGAAGTATGAAGTTAAGATTGAAGGCAATGCCTACATTTTGATCATCCATGATGTGGTCCTAGAAGACTCAGGAGAATATATCTGCAGTGCAGCTGACAAGAAAACCACCGCCAAGCTAAAAGTTAAAGGTGAGTGTAGCCATTGGAGAACTACAGGTACTCCTCAACCTATGACCACAATTGAGCCCAAAATTTATGTTGTTAAGTGAGAAATTTGTTAAGCGAGTTTTGGCCCATTTTATGACTTTTTTTGCCACATTTGTTAAGTGAATCACTGCATTTGTTAAATTAGTAACACGGTGGGTAAGTGAATCTGGTTTCCCCATTGATTTTGCTTGTCAGATGGTCAGAAAAGGGGATGGCACGACCCTAGGACACTGCAACGGTCATAAATGTGAGTCAGTTGTCAAGCATCTGAATGTAAATCACGTGACTTTGGGGATGCTGCAATGGTCATAAGTGGTCATAAGTCACTTTTTCTCAGTGTCGTTGTAACTTTGAACTGTCACTAAATGAACTGTTGTAAGTCAAGGACTACCTGTATTGAGATAAGTAGTTGGAAGGGACCTTGGAGGTCTTCTAGTCTAACCCTCTGCCCAAGGCAGTTCTTATACCGTCCCAGACAATCTTTTCTTGAAAACCTTCAGTGATGTAGCACCCTCAACTTCTGGTGGCAAGCTGTTCCACTGGTTAATTGTTCTCACTGTCACTTTATTCCCCTTCATCTCATCTCCTGCCCCACTTATTCTTGATCCCATTTCTCTCTCTTCATCCGTCCATTTAACCTTCAGAGATTTTCTTCTGGTTTACTGTTTTACCATTCTGTTTAATATTTCAGGGTTTAAGATAGCGTATTGCTTGATGGTATCTTTTCAATGCGTCTGTGTGTATCGAAACTATGCAGGTATTCCTCAACTGACAACCATTCATTTAGCGATCGTTCAAAGTTACAATATTGCTGAAAAAAAGCGACCTATGACCGTTTTTCACACTTATGACTGTTGCACGTGATCAAAATTCAGATGCATGGCAACTGACAGTTGCAGTGTCCCAGAGTCATGTAATCACCATTGGTAGCTTCCGACAAGCAAAGTCAATGGCAAAAGTTGGGTTCGCTTAACAACTGTGTGAATCACTTAACAACTGCAGTGATTTGCTTTGCAACCATGGTAAAAAAGACATGATATTGGCCCTGATGCTTTTCCATGGCCTTGCTTAGCAATGGAAATTCCAGCTCCAGTTGTGGTCATCAGTTGAGGTCTATCAAGATGGTCATCAACACGAGGACTGGTTGTAAGTCACTTTTTTCAGTGCTGTTGTAATTTCAAACATTCACAAAATGAGGACTGGTTATAAGTTGAGGACTAGCTGTATAGGTAATCAAGAAAAAATAATACCTTAGACCATTGTGCAGTTGGGAAGAATTGGAGGTTTTCAAGAAGAGATTGGACAGATGGATAGAATCAAGATCACGTGAAGTGTTAATACCACTTTACAAGGCCTTGGTAAGGCTACACCTGGAATACGGCATGCAGATTTGGTCACCATGATATAAAAAAGATGTTGAGACTTTAGAAAGAGTGCAGAGAAGGGCAACAGAGATGATCAGGGGACAGAAGGCTAAAGCATATAAGGAACGGTTGCTGGAATTGGGTATGACTAGTTTAATGAAGAAAAGGACGAGGGGGGACATGATAGCCGTCTTCCAGTATTTGAGAGGCTGCCACAAAGAAGAGGGGGTCAATTTATTTTCCAAAGCACCTGAAGGCAGAACAAGAAGCAACAGATGGAAACTAATCAAGGAGAGAACCAACCTAGAACTAAGGAGAAATTTCCTGACAGTGAGAACAACTTGCCACCAGAAGTGGTGGGTGCTCCATCACTGGAGGTTTTCAAGAAGAGATTGGACAGCCATTTGTCTGAAATGGTATAGGGTCTCCTGTTTGAGCAAGGGGTTGGACTAGATCTCCAAGGCATCCTTCAACTCTGTTATTTTATGATTCTATTCTCCAAAGCACCAGAAAGCAAGACAAGAAACAATGGATGGAAACAAATCAGGGAGAGAAGCAACCTGGAACTAAGGAGAAATTTCCTGACAGTGAGAACAATTAATCAGTGGAACGACTTGTCTCCAGAAGTTGTGGGTGCTCCATCACTGGAGGGTTTTAAGAAGAGACTGGACAGCCATTTGTCTGAAATGGTATAGGGTCTCCTGCTTGAGGAGGGGGTTGGACTAGAAGACCTCTAATGTACCTTCCCACTCTGTTATTCTGTGTTCTGGTTGGTGGGCTGTCACTCAACAAGGTCTCTTTTAGTGTCTGCCTCTCTTTCAGCTTTGCCGGTGCTCTTCAAGCGAGGTTTGCAGAGCAAGGAGGTGGAAGTAGGGAACACTGTGTCCTTGTGTTGTGAGTTGTCCAAGCCGATGGTGCCTGTGGTATGGAAAAAAGGAAACACGAAGCTTCAGTCGAGTGAGAAGTATGAGATCAGACAAGAAGGGAACTTTGCCGAGCTTCTCATTTATGACCTGGAAGTTCAGGACGACGGCGACTATACCTGCGATTCAGGAGACCAGCAGACCACTGCCAGCGTGAAAGTCAAAGGTAGGGAATGTTGGGCCACTTCCAGCGACAACTAGAGTCTATCTGTAGCTTGGGGTTCAAGCCTTTTGTGCTCTCTGAGTTTGGCTGTTTTCTCCAATGTATGAATTTGATGGGAATTATACCGATAGTCCTCAACTTACGATCACAATTGGTACCAGGATTTCCATTGCTAAGCTTGGCAGTTGTTAAGTGAGTCAAGCCTATTCTATAACCTTTTTTTTTGTCAAGGTCGTTAAGTGAACCAGTGAGACTGTTAAGTAAATCAAGTAATCCTTAAGCAAATCTGCTTCCCCCGTTGATTTTGCTTATTGGAAGCCAGCTAGGAAGATCATAAATGGTGATAAATGGGAGCCTGGGTTATTGCAACTTTTGTAAACACTTGCCTGTTGCCTAGCACCCAATTTTGGTATGGATGTTGCGACAGTCATAAGTGTGAGGACCAGTCCTCCATCACTCCTTTCAGTGCTGTTGTAACTTTGATTAACTTTAGTGCTAAACAAATGGCTGTAATTTGAGGACTACCTATAGACTGCGCACAGGTACAACAGGATCCAGAGACACTCTGTACAAATGGGGCTATCCAGTCGCTTCTGCTCTTTGAGATTGTGGTGACATGCAGACAACAACACATTTGTATGCGTGCCCTTTGGGCCCTGATCGGTGTTCACTTAAGGACCTCGTGGCAGCATGGCAGAACACAAATGATGTTTATGGGCAAAATCAGTTTAGCTTGTACATATTTTAATCTTGTATTTTATTTTTTTAATTTTATGTCCTCGACTTAAAGTTACATTGTCACTGAAAAAAGTGACTTATGCAGTAAGCATCCTACGTTAGTCATCTGTATAACAAGATGATTTACACACCAAAGAGATATTTCATTTGTGATCGTTCGTTTTTCAGATCCACTGAACTTCCCAGTGACTATGTTAGAAAGATTGATTTGCCTCCAAACCTAGTTTAATAACAGGAAAAGGCACAAAACAGATGCATAAGTTTCATTTTCATGTGTAGAAATAACTTGCCCTTGAAAAATTGAAAATAAAGAGGAATGACCATTTTTTACATTTACAACCGTTGCAGCATTCCCATGGTCGGGTGATCAAAATTTGGAAACTTGGCAACTGACTCTTACTTATGACAGTTGTGGTGTTCCGGGGTCATGTGATCCCCTTTTGTGACTTTCTGACAAGCAAAGTCAATGGGGAAGCCAGATTCACTCGACAAACATGTTACTAACTTAACAACTGCAGTGATTCGCTTAACAGCGGTGGCAAAAAAGTCGTAAAATGGGGCAAATCTCACATGTCTCACTGAGCAACAAAAATTTGGGGCTGTATTCAGGTCATAAGTTGAGGGCTATCTGTAGTATGCCTTATTTTAATTGTGATGCTTCTGACACAAAAAAACCAAACCTGTAGAGGTATCATTTAATGTCTGCAAAGGGCTTTGGAGGCCTCACAACACTTTTGTTTCGTTTCTCCCTGGTAGTGTTACCCATCTTCTTTGAAGAAGGGTTACAGAACATTGAGTTGGAAACCGGAGGGAAAGCTGTCCTGTGTGGCAAAATCTCGAGTCCCGACACACCCATTGAGTGGCGGAAAGGGTCCCTCATTCTGCAGCCCAGCGCCAAGTACGAGATGAAGCGGAGAGGCACCACGGTTGAGCTGACCATCCATGATGTGGACCCGGAGGATTGTGGATCGTACACGTGCAGCACTGGAGACGAGCTGTCCACAGCCTCGGTATATGTACAAGGTGCGTTCCTAGTCCTTACCTGTATTTTGTAAATGCTACAGCCAGTTGATTTGACGTTGTCAACCTCATCAACAGAGGGATAGTGTCAAGATCTTGTAAAGTATTAGGGCGGCTTTATACTGCACTGGGTAAGACCGCACTTGGAATGCTGTGTCCTGTTGTGGTTGCCAAATTACAAAAAAAGATGGAGACTCCAGAAGGGGGGGTGTAAGGGAAGAGCAACAAAGATGATCAGGAGATTGGGGGCTAAAGCATATGATGAATGGTTGCAGGAACTGTGTAACGAAGAGAAGGACTAGGGGTGACATGATAGCAGTCTTCAAATATTTGAAGGGTTGCAACAAAGAAGAGGGGGGGGGGTGTCAACCTATTCTCCAAGCACCTGAAGGCAGGACAAGAAGTAACAAATGGAAACTAATCAAGGAGAGAAGCAATCTGGAATTAAGAAGAAACTTCCTAACAGGGAGGACAATTAACCAGTGGAACAGCTTGCCTTCAGAAGTTGTGGGTGATCCAACATGGAGATTTTAAACAAGAGATTGGACAACCATTTGTCCAGAATGGAATAGAGTCTCCTCCTCAAGCAGAGGGTTGGACTAAAAGTCCTCTAAGGTCTCTTCCAACACTGTTATTCTATTATTTTATTCTCCAAAGCACCTGAGGAGAGGGTAAAAAGCAACAGGGTGGAAGATTATCAAAGAGAAATCCAACCTAGAAGTAAGGAGAAATTTCCTATCAGTGATAACGATTAGTGGACCTTGACACAGGCTATTATTCCATTGCTAGATAGACTAGGGAATTCCTCTTTATTTTCAATTTTTCAAGGGCAAGTTATTTCTACACATGAAAATGAAACTTATGCATCTGTTTTGTGCCTTTTCCTGGTATTAAACTAGGTTTGGAGGCAAATCAATCTTTCTAACATAGTCACTGGGAAGTTCAGTGGATCTGAAAAATGAACGATCACAAATGAAATATCTCTTTGGTGTGTAAATCATCTTGTTATACAGATGACTAACGTAGGATGCTTACTGCAGTTTGCTTCTGCAGTTCTGGTGTGAGATTGCTTTAAAAAAGGGATTAATGTGTGATTTTGGGTGATTTTAAAAAGTTAAGCTTAGAGCTGTATCGTGCCGACTTTGTGAAAAATCAGAACAGAAATAAAAAAGATAATATCTGGGATATGATGACAGGTAGTCCTCAGCTTATAACCAAAATTGACCCGTTTGCTAAGCAAGGCGGTTGCTAAGTGAGGTGCACCTGATTTATGATTTTTTGCCATGGTTGTTAAGTGAATCACTGCCGTTGTTGAGTGAATCGCATGGTTGTTAAGTGAATCCAGCTTTTCCCATTGATTTTGCTTATCAGAAGCTGATTGGGAAGGTCATAAATGGTAATCACATGATGCTGGAATACTGGTTGACAAGCATCTGAATTTTGATCACGTGATGATGGGGATGCTACAGTGGTCATAAATGCTAGGACCAGTCGTAAGTCACTTCTTTCAGTGTCGTTGTAACTTTGGTCATTAAACAAATGGGTGTAAGATGAGGACTCCTGTACTTTTGTAGCTTTCAGTGTAAGTTTGCAGAGTTTTAATCTTGGGTGCTAATTTTGCAACGTCTCTCCTTGCGAAACGTTTCATGTTGTCAGATGAGTAGAAACACAAAGACGGTCCGTTTTCACACCTCCGTTGCGTGCATTCTCTTCCTCTGTTACACAGAAGAGGAAATACAGATAGTTTCTGGTTTAAAGAACACGGATATTTTTGCCGGGGAATCGGCTACTTTTACCTGCGAGCTCTCCCGATCTGGAACACAAAAGGCACAGTGGTGGCTGGACGGCTCCCCTCTTCACAACAGCCCTGCAAACGAAATCTCGATGCAAGATGGGACCATTCACACGCTGACCTTAAAAGACCTGGGTCTCAATGATTCAGGAACAGTGATCTTCCGAGCAGGTTCTCTGATATCCTCGGCTAAATTATTAATCAAAGGTATTTCAGGCTTTCCGTGCCAGGCGAACCACCATGCTGCGCTTGTTCCTTTGTCACTGGACTCCTAACCAATTCCTGCAAAACAGCTCCCGGAAGGAATGCATTAACCACTAGGCACCACCACCTTAAGCACAACCCTGCACCTTACTCACTGTCCTTGGAAGATATTTATTTATTTCTTAAATTTACATGCTGCCTGCCTCGCTAATCTGAAGTGATTCTGGAAGGCTTATAATGGCATGTAATAGATTTAGGAGCATCTGTGCTTTCCCGTTGCTGGGTCTGCCCAACTGTCATAAATATTGGCGGCATAAAAGTTTAATAAATAAAATAAATACGTATCTGGTTTTAGGTGCTTCTGGAAACTTTTGCAGGGCAGCTGAAACGATTCCGACGAAATGGTTTTCAGTTCAATTTTGTTTGGTGGTTGTCATCTGCGAGTGAGCCAGTCACGAACGGGGTCTCTTGATAGCGAGAGGGACAGCATACAAATTTAATTAATAACAAAATATAGCCACAGGCCAAAGGTGATTCAAACAGGAGATTTTCAGAGATGCTTAAATACCCATCTGAGCACAGTACCTAATTCAGGTATAGTATTGTCAGTGGATAGTCCTCGGCTTACGACCACAATTGGGATCAGAATTTCCATTGGCTGTTTGAGTGAATCCTGCCTGATTTTGTGACTTTGTCACGGTTATTAAACAAATTTGACTTTCCCCATTGACCTTGCTTGTCAGAAGCTGCCTGGGAAGGTTGCAAATCCCAGGGTGCTGCAACAGTCATAAATAACCAAGTGCCCGGATTTATTTTTTCATATGATATTTAGTTTATTCAAAGAAAGTTGTAGTTTAAAAATATTTTTAAAAAGACAAGAGAATAAAAAAAAAGTAACAAAGAAGTCATTAAAAAGTGTCCTTAAAAAAAAGAAAAAAGAACAAAAAGACTAATACATACACACACAATGTCCTCCCTTGTTGAACGCTGATTAATGTAATACAGGTAGTCCTCGACTTAAGACCACAATTGAGCCCAAAATCTCTGTTGTTAAGTGAGACATTTGTTAAGTGAGTTTTGCCCCATTTTACGACCTTTCTTGCCATCGTTGTTAAGTGAATCACTGCAGGTGATACGTTAATAACCAGTTGTTAAGTGAATTTGGCTTCCCCATTGACTTTGCTTGTGAGAAGGTCACAAACTGATCACATGACCCCTGGGACACTGCAATTGTCATAAATATGAACCAGTTGTGAAGCATCTGAATTTTGATCGCATGATCATAGGGATGCTGCAACAATCGTAAGTGCGAGAACCGGTCTAAAGTCACTTTCTTCACTGCTGTGGTAATTTTGAATGGTCACTAAACAAAAGGTTGTAAGTCGAGGACTATGGTGTTAGGAAAAAGGACTTAACCTGGCCAGCTTTGTCAATAGCTCAGCTCCCAGAATTCTCTGCAATCTCCTTGGCTGAGGAATTCTGGGAGTTGCAGTCCATATCCTTGAGTTAGGCAACACTGCTTTCAGCCACTCAGTCACTGATGATTTGCTGCCCCCCTTAGCTAACCTATGTGCTTCTATCATGTTCATCGCTGAGCCAAGCAAGCATTAAACCACCTTAGCAAAGTAGAGAGTGCTTCTGATCCCTGCTTTCACACAATTCGCTGAGGGTCCTCCTTTAAAAGCAAAAAATATTCCCCCAAGCCTGCACTAACACCTCACCTATCGGTTGACAGATCCGACCATCGAAGTGGTCAGCCCCATGCAGGACCTAACCCTGGAAGAAGACGGGACCGCAGAATTCATCTGCCAATATTCTCGGCCAGTGCAGGCCATTTGGAAGAAGGATGACCAGTCTCTTTGGGCAGATGGCCAGCGAGTTGTGGTTGAGCAGGACTGGAACGTGGCCAGACTGAAAATCACGCCGGCTCTTCCTGGTGACACGGGGATTTACTCTTGTGAAGCTGGAGGCACCAAAGTGGAGGCCATGCTTGATGTTCAAGGTGAGGTCAACCACAATGGAAGAAGATGATCATGGGAACACCGCTGCAGCTGACACGAGGCCCAAACCAACTTCCTTTTGGTGACAAATACCAGAATAACAGAATAACAGAGTTGGAAGGGATCTTGGAGGTCTTCTAGCTCACGCAGGAGGCCCTATACTATTCCAGACAAATGGCTGTCCAAATCTCTTCTTAAAAACCTCCAGTGTTGGAGTGCCCACAACTTCTGGAGGCGAAGTCATTCCCCTGGTTAAGCGACTAGCTTTTTGGAAATCAAAGAGCAAGAGGAGATTTTTCATTACAAAGGGTCCAACTAACAATTTTAGCCGGCATTGGGGAACAGGAAAACCTTATGTAGGAACATAAGTATTCATGCAGGGTTATTGTGGCTCTCTGAGCTTGGTTGTTTTCTTGCAGATGTTTCATGACCCAACTTGGTTACATCTTCAGTGGTATAAGGGAGTGGAGTTTGTGGACAGGAGGAGAAGGAGGAGGACTGTGAGGTCCTTGGTGTGCTCTGCACTTGGTTTTTTTGTTGCAGATGTTTCATGACCCAACTAGCTTATATCATCAGTGCTAGAAGGGGTTTGTGGAGAGGAGGAGGAGGAGGAGGAGGAGGAGAAAGACTGTGGGGTTCCTTGATGCTCTCTGAGCTGGGTGGTTTTCTTGCAGACGTTCCACTACCCAGCTAGGGAACATCATCAGTGCTAGAAGCTAGAATTTCCCTCACTTTTAGCACTGATGATGTTACCTAGTTGGGTTGTGGAACGTCTGCAAGAAAACAATCAATTTTCGAGGGCACCAAAAACCCTGCAGTTCAGCCCTGAGCTACAAATATTCTCTTCTATTGATAAGCATTTGTATTACATTTTTAGGCTCTTATCTGTCACAAAGAAACTCAGATGTTTGATGAGAATTTTGAGGTGATGCAGATTTTAACTTGCCTGCATTTTCCAAACATACTTTGTTTGATTTCTTCTATCTGCCCTTAATTTTGGCAACATACTACTGCATAAAATAAATTCAGAGAGAACCAGAGAACTGGGGAAATGACTGGTTGAATTTGCATTGCGACCATGAAGAGTTTTCTTAACGCATGTCAATGTCAGCAATTCAGTGGTCTGGTACACAGTTGGAGAACAGGAATCCTGGCCTACCTTGCAGGGCTGTTGTAAGGATAACTCAGCAATGCATTTGAGCAGCCTAAAACATTTTGTAATTGCTCTGTGTTATTGCAAGCTTAATTGTCATCTGCTCTTACTTGGAGCTGAAGCTTTTGAAAGTCATATTTTATGAAATATGTTTTTTTATTTGGCTTGTCTACTGTTCTGAGGTTATTTAATTTTTTTAATGATTTTATTGCTTGCATTATATTTTTTTAATGCTTGGCTGCCAGGTTGCTTTGAACTCTGTAAAAACACGACCCATTTTTAAATAAAGTCACTTTGGGTAAAGCTTTGTGATGATAAAAAGAAATATCAAATTATGTCTTTTATTATGGACATTAAAAAACATAATTGTACCACATGCTTCAGGTCATGCTTACAGTCTCTGCACCAGCCATGATCAAGTAGAGGTTAAGGCACCAGGTTAGAAACCGGGAGACTGTGAGTTCTAGTCCTGCTTTAGGCAGGAAAGCTGGCTGGACAACTTTGAGCCAATCACTAGGCAATGGTGAGTTCTAGTCCCGCCTTAGGCATGAAAGGTGTCTGGGCAACTTTGGACCAGTCACCAGGAGATGCTGAATTCTAGTCTCACCTTAGCCATGAAAGATATCTGGATGACTTTGGGCCAATCACCAGGAGATGGTGAGTTCTAGTCCCGCCATAGGCCCAAAAGCCAGCTGGGTGACTTTGAGCCAGTCCCTCTTTCTCACCCCAACCGACCTCAGAGGGTTGTTGTGGGGAAAATAGGAGAAGAAGGAGTATTAGATATGTTTGCCGCTTTGAGTTGTTTATAAAAAAATAATAAAGGCAAGACATAAACAAACAAACAAACAAACATCCGAGGCTTGAGTTTCACTGGGATTACTCACGGTTCTTTACAGAAATGTTTTTATGGCATAAGAAAAGCATAATTAAAGAGGAAATCTCCATGGGTACCAAAGCAACATGTGCAGTCTGTTGTCACTTCCTTGTGTCCTCATGAGGACACCCACAGGGTTCACCTGTAGTTTGACTCATTGTCACAAACAACATTTATGTATGTGTGTGTGTATGATTTGTTTCTTGATTCGAGCCCTTATCTTGCCTTTGATTGAAATCTGGCTGAGCCAAACCTTAGTGTAGGATTACTTCTTTACAATGTTACGATCCTAACTGGCGACATCTCCATAAGGAAGAAAATTCAACAGGGATGCAACTATGAAATTAAACTATGTTTTTTTTTTAAAAAAAATATGTGCAGCATTTGACCCCCTCTGCAGAAGCTCCTAAGTCTGATCCTATTCCTGTGCATTTAGCAATCCAATGAAAACTCTTTCTCTATCCAAAACTCTTAACCTACATCAAAATGAAGGTTGAATTTTAGCTAAAGATCACTTCATTTTTTGAATATAACTCAAAAATATTGCAAACAACCAAGTTTGCAATCTGTCTAAAGTATGATATGATATGATATGATAATTTTACAATACATTACATTAATATATAATTATTTCCAGCTAACTTAAATGCTGTGTGGGTAGTCCTCAACTACAACTACAATTGAACCCAACATTTATGTTGTTAAGCAAGGCAATTATTAAGTGAGTCATGCTTCATTTTATGACCTTTTTTGCCATGGTTTTTAAGTGAATCCCTGCGATTGTTAAGTAAATCAGGCGGTCGTTGAGTGAATCTGGTTGCTCCCATTGATTTTGCTAATCAGGAGCTGTTTGAGAAGGTCACAAATGGTGAACACATGACCCTGGGGCGCTGTAACCGTCATATCCATGAATTAACTGCCAAGCACCTGAATTTTGATCACATGACCGTGGGGATGCTACAGCGGTCATGAGAACCGGTCCTAAGTCACTTTTTCAGTGCTGTTGTAACTTCAAACAATTTCTAAACAAAGAGTCGCAAGACGAGGACCACCCATATGAGGGGAAAGTCAGGGATTGAGGCCTTTTTCTTATTAATTCCATTTTTTTTTTTTTTTGTCCTAACAGCCAAGAATACAGTCATCCAGGGCCTTGAGAACGTGGATGCGATGGAAGGAGGGGAAGCCCTTTTTGAGTGTTATCTATCCAAACCAGAAATCTACAATTATAACTGGCTGATCGATGATGCGCCGGCAAAAACGTCCGAACATGTGGAATTGGTTTATTTTGAAAATGGACTCCGCCATCTTCTGCTTCTGAAGAACCTCAAAGTCCAAGACAGCTGCAGGGTTTCTTTCCAAGCGAGCGATGTGGTCACGTCTGCTTTCTTGACCGTCAAAGGTGACAATCAGATATCTTGCTGCACGAGACAATCAGATACAGGTAGTCTTCGACTTACGGCCACAACTGAGCCCAAAATTTCTGTGGCTAAGGGAGACACTTGTTAAGTGAGTTTTGCCCCATTTTACGATCTTTCTTGCCACAGTTGTTAAGTGAATCACCGCAATTGTTAAGTTAGTGACGGGGACTTCCCCATTGACTTTCCTTGTCAGAAGTTCGCAAAAGGGGACTACATGACCCCAGGACACTGCAACTGTCATAAATATGAGCCAGTTGCCAAGTGTCTGAATTTCGATCACATGACCATGAGGATGCTGCAATAGTGTGAAAAATGGTCACCATTCCCTTTTTCCAGTGCTGTTGTAATTTTGAGCACTCATTAAACAAACTGTTGTAAGTCAAAGACTATCTTTCTAAAGCTGCCCATCTCAGTCAATAACTGTAGGTGGCTTACAATTAAAAAGAAAATCACAATTAAGATACTAAAAACATTCTAAGATAATAAAAAACAATAAAAATAACCACAATAAACATGCATAGCAGCCGAGATACTTCACCAGTTAGCAGTACAGCTGGGAAATGGGGTCCATTGTCATGTACAGATAGTCTTCAATTTTATGTTGCTAAGTGAGATATTTGTTGTTTTACCCCATTTCTTGCTATAGCTGTTAAGTGAATCAATGCAGTTGTTACGTTAGTAACATGGCTGTTAAGTGAATCTGGCTTTCCCATTGACTTTACTTGTCAGAAGGTCACAAAAGGGGATCACAAGACCCTGGGACACTGCGATCGTCATAAATATGAGTTAATTGCCAAGCATCTGAATTTTGATCTTGTCACCATGGAGATGCTGTAATGGTTGTAAGTGTGAAAAACGATAGAATAGAATAGAATAGAATAGAATAGAATAGAATAGAATAGAATAGAATAGAATAGAAGGGACCTTGGAGGTCTTCTAGTCCAGCCCCCTGCTCAAGCAGGAGAACCTATACCATCTCAGACAAGTGACTGTCTAGTCTCTTCTTAAAAACCTCCAGTTGTGGAGCGCCCACGATTTCTGGAGGCAAGCTGTTCCACTGATTAATTGTCCTCACTGTTAGGAAGTTTCTCCTTAATTCCAGGTTGCTTCTCTCCTTAATTAGTTTCCATCTATTGTTTCTTGTCCTGCCCTCTGGGGCTTTGGAGAATAATGTGACCCCCTCTTCTTTGTGGCAGCCCCTCAGATACTGGAACACTGCTACCATGTCTCCCCTATTTCTTCTTTTCTTTAGACTAGCCAAACCCAAGTCCTGCAGCCGTTCTTCGTATGTTTTAGTCTCCAGGCCTTTGATCATCTTAGTTGCTCTTCTTTGAATTTTTTCCAAACTCTCAACATTTCTTTTGTGATATGGTGACCAAAATTGGCTGCAGTATTCCACGTGTGGCCTCACTAGGGTTTTATAGAGTGGTACTAATACTTCACGTAATCATAAGTCCCCTTTTCAGTACTGTTATAGTACGGTTCACTAAATGAACTTTTGCAAGTCGAGGACTACCTGTATTCTGTTTTTTATTAATCAGCCTACTTTCCCCCAAAGTTTCCCAAAATCTCAATTTCTTCCTCGCTTTGAAAATATTGATGGTGTCATTTCTGATCGTTTCAGGATGGAGACTGGAATTCCTGCAGCCTCTGACAGACGTCACCGTCTGTGCCGGGGAACAAGCCATCTTTAGCTGCGTGTTAAGTGAAGCAGTACCTGTTCATGAGATTGCCTGGTATATTAATGACGTAGACATCCAACCAAATGAAAATTGGAAAATTGAAGTCGAAGGAAATACTTACAAACTCATCCTAAAGAAAGCTCAGCTTCTCCACTCTGGGGAAATAACCTTCGCTGCCAGAGATGCTATTCTGTCTGCAAAATTGACCATCATAGGTAAATTGGAACAGGTGATCGTTTTCCTGAAATCAGTTTTGATTCATAAGTGGCTAAACGGACACTAACAAGCACAAGACATCAAGCAACTTGTGTACAGGATAGGATTGATGCAAAATGATCAAACTGAATACTAGGCCCTATCTAACAAAATGAAATTCAAGGTAGATAAAAGTAAAGTTTTACACTTGCGTAAGAAAAAGCAAATGTACAGGTATAGATTAGGTGAAACTTGGCTTAACGCCAGTAACTGTGAAAGGAATGTTGGAGTCCTAGTGGACAATCCCTTAAAGCATGAGCCAACAGTGTGTTGCAGCTGCCAAAAAAGCCAACACAGTCCTATGCTGCATTAATAGAGGGATACAATCAAGATCACATGAAATTCTAGTACCCCTTTACAAAGCCCTAGTAAGATCACACTTGGAATACTGCATCCAGTTCTGGTCACCACAATACAAAAAAGATATTAAGACTCTGGAAAGAGTGTAGAGAAGAGCAACAAAGATGATCAGGGGGCTGGAGGCTACAACATACGAAGAATAGTTGCAGGAATTGGGTATGTCTAGTTTGATAAAGAGAAGGACTAGGGGAGGACATGATAGCAGTGTTCCAATATTTGAGGGGTACCTACAGAGACGAGGGGGTCAAACTATTTTCCAAACCACCAATAGGCAAGACAAGAAACAATGGATGGAAACTAACCAAGGAGAGAAGCAACCTGGAACTAAGGAGAAATTTCCTAGCGCTGAGAGCAATTAACCGATAGAATAACTTGCATTCAGAAGTTGTGGGTGCTCCATCACTGGAGGCTTTCAAAAAGAAACTGGACAACCATTTGTCTAAACTGGCATAGGGTCTCCTGCTTGAGCAGGGAGTTGGACTAGAAGACCTCCACCAAGGTCCCTTTCAACTCTATTATTCTATGTTCTATCTACTAAGTCTTTAACTGAGGATTGATACAAAATGATCCCTTCTGGAGAAAGGAAAGGAAATTGAAGATGACTGCATGAAAAGCAGTTGTTCACCAGAACAAAGAATGAACAGCTAGTGGGCATTGGGCCATATTCAACCAGATGTGGTTCACTAAGATCCTGCACCTAGGCAGGAAAAACCAAATGCACACGTACAGAATAGGTGGTACCTGGCTCAACAATAGCAACTATGAGAGGGATCTTTCTAATTCTAGTGGATCACCACTTGAGTATGAGCCAGTGTACCAGCCAAAAAAGCTAACGCAGTCCTGGGCTGCATCAATAGAGGGATAGCATCAAGATCAGAAAAAGTGATACTATCGCTCTATACTGCACTGGTGAGGCCACACTTGGAAAACAGGTATTCCTCGACTTAGAACAGTTCATTTAGTGACCGTTCAAAGCTATAACGGCACTGAAAAAAGTGACTTATGACCATTTTTCATAGTTACAACTGTTTCAGCATTCCCATGGTCATGTGATCAGTATTCAGATGCCTGGTAACTCATTCATATTTATGACGGTTGCAATGCCCTGGGATCATGTGATCCCCTTTTGCAATCTCTTGATAAGCAAAGTCAATGGGGAAGCCAAATTTGCTTAACGACCGTGTTACTAACAGTAACAGCAGTGAAGAGTATATTCTATACTTGTTGTGTTGGTTGGAATATATTTTCAATCTCCCCTGTTCTTTTACTTTCTTTACTGTCTTTGTTTTCTATTCTTTATATCTTTTGCACCTTTCTCTCTTTTCTTCTATTCTTCTTTCTTTTAGTTTGAATTAATTTTACTATTGTAATTCAATTCATATATATATATATATATATACACACACACACACACACACACATACACAAACACACAAACACACACAAACATATGTATATATATCTTCTTACACCTTCCTTGTATGTGACAACAGTCAAAAATATGGACCAGATGCCAAGCGTCTGAATTTTGATCACATGACTCTGGGGATGCTGCAATGGTCATAGGTATGAAAAACAGTCATATGTCACTTTTTCAGTGCTGTTGTAAACTTTGAATGGTCACTAAACAAATGGTTGCAAATCAAGGACTACCTGTAAATTGGTTTTTGTGTGTTGAATTTTAGAACCTGTTGAAGTCACTCTGCCTTTGGTTGACCAGTCTGCCACGCAAGGAGAGAAGGCCCGGTTGCAGTGCGAATTGTCCAGCGAGACCCAAGAGGTGATTTGGGTCAAAGGGAAAGAACCGATCCAACCCGGAGGACGATATGAAATCGTCTCTGAAGGCAAAAAACAGGCACTCATCATACACGATTTTAAATCTGAAGATCAAGGGTCCTACACCTGCATCGCCTCGCCTGAAATCAAAACCTCTGCCAATCTTTCGATTGACGGTAAGTTAGAATTCCTACAGGTAATCCTCATTTTACGACCACAAGTCATATAATTGTATTTGGGCCATTAACCAGCAGAGACAACCACAACTAGGACTAGAAATTCCGTTGCTCAGCAACGAGGTTATAAGTGAGTCTTGTCCGATTTTAAGATCTTTTTTGCCAGGCTTGTTAAGCAAATCACTGCAGTTGTTAAATGAATTACAATGTCATTAAGTGAATCTATTTCCCCCATCAGCTTTGCTCATCCGAAGCTGGCTGGGAAGGTCGCCAATGGAGATCACGTCACCCAGGACGCTGCAACAGTCATATATACGCTCTGGTTGCTCAGAGCCAGAATATTGAGCTCCTGACTATGGGGACGCTACAAAGGTTGTAAGTGTGAGGACAGGTTGTAAGTCACTTTTTTTCAGTGCTGTTGTAACGGTCATTACATGAATGGTCATTACATGAATGGTTTTAAGTCAATGACTAACTTTACTGAAAAAAATGACATGACTGGTTCTCACACTTACAACCATCACAGCATCCCCATGTTTATGTAATCAAAATTTGGGCACTTGGCAATTAGTATGTTTTTACAAATTGCAGCATCCCACGGTGACCTTCCCAGCCAGCTTCCGACAAGCAAAGCCAATGGGGGAAGCCAGATTTACTTAACAACCATGTGATTCACTTAACAACTGCAGTGATTTGTTTAAGAATCATGGCAAAAAAAAGGTCGTAAAATGGGGGCGCGACTCACTTAACTGCCTTGCTTAGAGCCATGGAAATTTGGGGCTTGGTTGTGGTCATAAATCGAGGATTACCTGTACTATATTAATCCAGACTGATTGACTGATTACTGATTGATTCTAAAATGGTGATTTCCAAAACTGAGATTGTCCTGTTGATCTTCCTCTTTTTTTATGTCTAGAAGTTGCTATGGCCCGAATTCCTAATAAAAAAATCTCACCATTTCATTTCTTAGTTTCTCCAGTGTCGGTATTGAAAGAAGTTCTTGAGGAAGCACCAATTTCTAAGGAGCCAAGCAAGGTAGAAGATGAAGAGGTCCAGCCCAGCTTGCCGCCCGAAGCTGCCCAGGAAGGGGACCTCCACCTTCTGTGGGAAGCTCTGGCCAAGAAGCGGAGGATGAGTCGCGAGCCGACCTTGGATTCGATCAGCGAACTGCCTGAAGAAGACGACAAGCTTCAGAAGCGGAAGAAGGAGGAGGTGGAGATAACCCTATACTATTCCGAGGAATACTCTACTTGCGACGAATCTGCAAAAGTTGGAGAAGCAGATTTCTCCGTCACAAGTTCAGATGATGAATCCAGAGCCGGGACACCTTCATTAATCACCTACCTTAAGAAGGCTGGGTCATCTACGCTGAGCGTCAGTCGCAAAGTGGTAGAGAAAGTCCCTCAAGATCAGCAGAAGTCTGGTGAGGAACCTCCTCCTCCTGTGGAGTCAGCCGAAATGGAGATTACGGAAGGAGACTTGGAAGATCCTTCCATGTCTCAAGCCGCCGTCAAAATCCAAGCTGCCTTCAAAGGTTACAAAGTGAGGAAGGAAATCAAACAGCAGGAATGTCCAGTCTTTGCTGAGATCTTCAAGGACTTTGTCGGCAAGGTGGGAGACACCCTCCATCTGGAGTGTATGGCCCACAGCAAAACAGACATGAAGGTCAGTTGGCTGAAAGACGGGAATGAAATTAAGGATGGGCGGCATTATCACATAGACAATTACAGTGACGGGACTTGCTCCTTGATCATTGCCGGTTTAGAAACGAATGACAAGGGCAAGTATACCTGCGAAGCCTCCAATAAATTCGGCAAGGTCTCCCACAGTGTCAAGGTGACCATCCAACCCCAAGCACCTTCTCGCAAGCCAAAAGCCGCCAAGAAGCTTCCCGACAGCGAATCAGAGAGCTCATCTGGCAGCGAATTGGACGATGCTTTCCGTAAAGCCGGACGGAGACTTCACAAGTTGTTCAAGTCCAAAATTTCGCCTGAGATCTCTGACGTCGAAGAGGAACTGTTTGTCAGCGCAGACGAGGGAGAGATTGAGGCGGTAGATCATCAGACCTACCGGGAAGACGAACGCTACATCTACATCAAGTTTGAAGTTCACACGGAGGCCAAAACAGCTGCAGGCCGGTTTCGGGAGATGTTTGCTGCCATGGGTATTCCTGTTGAGATTGACATTTTGGATCAGGGTCCTAAAAAGATAGAGTTGCGTATTGGGAAAGCCACTTCACCTCCTGCGGGACAGTTGCGGACTTTGGTTCAACGGCCGCCACCTACTTTGCTGACCTCTGATACTGGTAAGTACAAAAGATTTTGTAGAAGGAGTAGTGGCAGGGCCTGGGGGCGGTGTCAAAAGAGGCATCAGCCTAGAATCCCTATATAGTCACAAGTGAACTAAGTCCAATCTCCCTGGAATCCCATTGATCCTTATCTAACTCCTAGCAGGTGCTAACTGTTAGTTGAGAAGATTCCTGTGCATAGGCATGTGTACCAATAAATCAGTTTAAGGTGTAGTGTTAATACTTCTTTACACTGCACTGGTGAGACCATATTTGGAATACTGTGTCCAGTTCTGGTCACCACGATACAAAAAAGGTGACTAGACCATAGAAAGTGCAGAAAAGAGCAACAAAGATCACATATGATGAACAATTGAGGAAACTAGGTATGTCTAGTTTAATGAAGAGAAGGACTAAGAGTGATATGATAGCAATCTTCCAATACTTGAGGGGATGTCACAGAGAGGAAGAGGTCAACTTATTCTCCAAAGCACCAGAAGGCAGGACAAGAAATAATGGATGGAAACTAATCAAGGAGAGAAGCAACCTAGAACTAAGGAGAAATTTCCTGACTGTGAGAACAATTACTCAGTGGAACGGCTTGCCTTCAGAAGTTGTTGATGCTCCATCATTGGAGGTTTTCAAGAAGAGACAGGACAGCCATTTGTCTGAAGTGGTATAGGGACTCCTTCTTGAGCAGGAGGTTGGACTAAAAGGGAAAGGAGAAGAATGTGAAGGAGCAGAAGATAGATAAGAAGAAGGAGAAAAGTGAGGAGGAGGAAGAGGAGAAGGAGAATTGTGGAGTCTTTGGTGCTTTCTGAGCTTGGTTGTTTTCTTACAGACATTTCATGACCCAGCTAAAGAACACCATCAGTGTTAGAAGGGAGTGAGGTTTGCGGAGAGGAGGAGGAGGAGACTGACATATAGATGTGCTCTTATTGTTCTTTATTCATTCTAGCTCCGGTCTTCATCACTGAGCTTCAAAATCAAGAAGTGCAGGATGGTTATCCAGTCAGTTTCGATTGCGTGGTGATTGGCAAGCCGATGCCGACTGTCCGGTGGTTTAAAGATGGCCGTGTTCTTGAAGAGGATGACCACTACATGATCAATGAGGACCAGGAAGGATGTCATCAGCTGATCATCACTGCGGTGGTCCCACTTGACATGGGGGTCTACCGCTGTGTGGCTGAAAACAGCATGGGGGTGTCTTCAACAAAAGCTGAGCTACGAGTGGACCGTGAGTCTAAAGCTGGTTTCTGGGAAACTGTTGCTCAAAGGTTGAGCATAACTTTGGGGTGCATGAAATGTATTTTGCTTGTGTGACTTCATTAAGCAGCAGAATAAAATAGAGGTTAGTAACTCATAGTCAGGCAAACAAAACATGTTTAAAGTTCTTTTATTATGGTTTCCTTCCTTCCTTCCTTCCTTCCTTCCTTCCTTCCTTCCTTCCTTCCTTCCTTCCTTCCTTCCTTCCTTCCTTCCTTCCTTCCTTCCTTCCTCCCTCCCTCCCTCCCTCCCTCCCTCCCTCCCGTAAAAATCATCTGATCAGAACTTCCTCAATTCTTGAACAATTATTCACCTTCTCTTATGCTCTAAAGCAATGTTTCTCAACTTTAAGGTGGGTAGACTTCAACTCCCAGAATTCCCAGGTTGACCATGGAATTCTGGGAGTTGAAGTCCACTGACCTTAAAGTGGCTGAAATTAAGAAACGTTGCCCCTAAAATCCTCTTTTTACCATTCATTAGTAACCAGCACAGATTATGATACAGCCGGAGATGCAACAGAGACCTCGTCGTACTACAGCGCCAAAGGTTACCTGTCCAGGTAAAAGCAATATTATTTATTTATTGTATTTATTTGCCACCTATCTCATATTAACATGAGTCTGGGTGGAAATCTATTATCAAATGTTATTTTGGAAAGTATGTTTATTACCCTGACTAGTTTGCTTCCTTATTGTGGCACATCTTTCTTGCACTAAATGGATCTTGCACCTCAGAATTTTTCTGATTAACCCATTTGGTGGCTGGAATATTGTAGGTTAAAGGATCAATAACTCTTTCTGATCAGGAATAAGATTTCTGCCGCATCAGCATTGTGGTGCCCTCAGGGGGGTGGCCCACTGGGTGGGCGTGGCTGCGGTGGTCATGGCAGATGGGGTGGGCGTGGCCACCTCAATGTTGCTCGTGGGGGGAACGCCTGTGGGGGCCGGGCAGGGTTGGGGGAGATCCAGGGAGTCTCTGGCAGGCGGTGTGGGCAGGAGGCTCATCCTGCGGGGTGAGGCAAGGCAGGGGCGGGGCGGGGCGGGGCAAGGCAAGGCAAGGCAGGGGCCAGGACTGCTGCTGCCTGACACCATCAGCCTGCGCACACAGAGGCCAGCGAGCACATGGGGGCCAACGGTGTAAATCAGCAGCCACAGCCTGCCGGCCCCTCGACCCGCGCACTCTGGGGCTCCACAGCCCGCTGCCAATACTGGGCCAGCCCTCCAGCAGCAGGCGGAGTAGGGGAGGGGGGAGGCACGTGATGCAGACTGCCGGACACGCCTACTCTGTCCCATCTGTTTTTGCTTGCGGTTGGAGAGCAGGTCACTGCTGGTCATCTACCTGCCCCCTCGCAGATCTTGTCCTTGGCCCGCACATAGAGCCTGTTCCCCTCACACACCCAACGCACCTTGGCCACCGCCACCAGCAGCTCGCGCAGGTCCATTAGGTTGCCACCGCCACCCGGAGCACCTGGCCCGGCCAGCACAAAAGAGGTGAAATGGCCAGCTAGCAAGCTCGAGTAGAGGTGGTAGAGCACGCCCATGGCCAGCAAGCCAAAGGCCACCCCAAGCGGGGAAAACTGGATCCCCATCAGCGCCATGGCCCCCCACTGCCCCCATCTCTGCTGGGCCTGGGCGGCCATGACGCCGATGGAGATCTGGCTTTCCCCGCTCGGGGTGGCCTTTTGCCTGCTGGCCCTGGGTGTGCTCTATCACTTCTATGTGGGGCTTCCTAGCCGACCGCTTCGCCTCCTTTGTGCTGGGCGGGCCTGCAGCTCTGGGCAGTGGCCTAATGGACCTAGGCGAGCGGCTGGCGGCCGCGGTAGGTATCGAGGGGAGCGAGGGGAATGTGCTCCACCTGCGGGCCAAGGGTAAGACCCTTGAGGGGGCTAAGGAGATGACCAGTGGCGACCAGCTCTCCAACCAAAAAGAGATGGGACGGAGTACGCGTGTCTGGCAGTCCACATCATGTGTTCCCCCGACTCCGTGTGCTGCTGGTGCAGCTGCAGTGCTGCTGCTGGAGGACCAGCCCAGTATTCACAGCAGGCTACGGAGCCCCTGCTGCCGGAAGCTGTCGGCCCCTGTGTGCTCACCATCTCCTGTGCGCGCGCCTTGGGGGCCGCCGGGCTGGGCAGGGCTGGGGGCAGGGCAGCGGGGGCCAGTCCCTCATCATCTCTGGGGCATCCCCGGGGGGCCAACGTCACTTGATCGCTCACTTCCTGCCCCGTCGCTTCCAAACGCCACGTGCTCGCTACTCTGGCGAACTCTGCTGGGGCGACGGCACGTGTGCCCACAGAGAGGGCTCTGAGTGCCGCCTCTGGCACGCATGCCATAGGTTCACCACCACTGGACTAGAAGATCTTCAAGGTCCCTTCCAACCCTATTATCCTATGTTCTAACTATATTTGGGAGTGGGTTTTGCATGTCAATCATTCATGTTCCCTTCCCTTTCTTTCCCACCATCTCTTGAACCAGCCGGGAACAAGAAGGCGTGGAGTCGACAACTGAAGAAGAACAGTTGCCTCAAGTCATGGATGAACTTCACGATATTCACGTGGAACCTGGAGCCCCTGTTGCCAAATTCCATTTAAAAGTGAAAGGTAATAGATATTCCAATTCACCCCCTCAATGCCTTCACGGCCTGGGGTAGATCCCATTCATACGATCTCTTCTTGCATGCTGGTTTTTGGAGTTGTTCAGGTAGTACATTATTCTGACATTGGGGGTTTCAATTGTTCCACTTGACTGTGGTTTCGTCTCACTCCACCTTGAGTTCTGGGTTCAGTTCCAGCCACTGTGTGCTCACGATTCAGAGGCCATTGCAGCATTAAGCACTTTTTTCAAAATGACCAAAACAGAATTTCATTATTCTGAAAATTCATTATTCATTATTTCATTATTGTGATGCAGATTCCACTCCTTTTGTATACAACCGACATTAAAATGCATGTACAAAAGGGGTGGGGCTTGCATTGCAATAGGTTTGGGGAAGGCACCAAACTAGAAATGGGAGACCGTGAGTTCTAGTCCTATTTTAGGCAGGAAATCCTTCACCAAATTCTGACTCGAGAAATCTTCCCTGCATCAATTGTTCCTGTGACTATGTAGGACAGACAGGGAGGAGGCTAACCACCAGACTGCAAAGATAGAAGTGAGTGGTCAGGCAAGGAGATCAAATTCATTGGTAGCCTCACATTGCAATGAAGAAGGACATACATTGAATTTTGCAACTACTAAGATTGTTGGACAAATAGTCACAAAAAAAGCCAAGGAAGTGATTGAAACCTGAGAGATGGACCCCCTCATCAGTCAACAGGAGTGCTGATTTATCACTAGCTTACTAAGTACTTGGCAGCACAAGGAAAGAATAGCCAACCTTTTTTAATATGTTAATATTTTATTAATTTTCTAATTTTACAATCATGAGTACTTAATAAACAAAGTGTTGTCTGGGTCTGTTAGTAATTCAGTGGTACATATTAACTTTCTCAGTCTAGTTCCAATACTACACCATCCAGTGCTTCCTTGATCCTCTCTTCTTCCAGTGGTATGCATTTTTCCACACTGGGCAAATACTATTCTTGTTACTGTTAATACATATATAATTGAATATAGACATCTTCATCACATTTTTTCTAGTATTATACATAATATCGATAGTGTCAGTTTATAATATCTTTTCCAGCCAGAATATATCTCAATTGTATTTGCACTTAAAATCTATTTGTTCAATCAATATCCTGTTTTCCCCACTTTTTTAAAATTTTAATTTTTCATCAATGTTTAAAATATCTCTATCGCTTATAATTTTCTCATAATAAATTATATTTGGGTAACCAAAAGCTTCCCTTATTCAAACCCTTTTAAAATTTTCATATTTCCCATCTCATAACAAAGTATAATATTCTAGTTACAAATCCTATTCTTCTAATTATAATAATAATTTTATTTCTAACAGTTATCTATTTTCTTAACCATATTCAAACATCTGTTTAATAGTATAATATCCCATCTAATAGGTCAAGACCTCTATTTTCTTCAGTCTTACTCTAGCTTTCTTCCTTTGCCAAATAACTTTCCAAGTTAGTTCATTTGAATCAAGTAATTCTTCCTCTGTTTTTGTATATATTGTTTGGAATGAGGAAGAGAACTTGATAGAAATATTTTTGGAAGAACGCTCAACCCAGTTATATTCATTAAACAGCCTCCATCCTTTTCCTTCAGTTTTTCTTTTCATTTCTTGTTTGTCAATATTCAGCATTTCTCCTAACAGCTTTATCATCTATTCGATCAGCTCTTCTTCCTTATCCTCTAATGCGTTCTGAGATCTTGACAAGTAAGATATCTCTTCCATTTCCGGTGTTATCACTACATCTTCTAATTTGTCTGTATCTGTCTATTAATTCCTTCCTTTAGGTCCTCCATCTTTGGATCCATTTCTTCTAATTTGCCTTCTGTTTTCTGGGTTACTAGTTCCTTCTTTGTAGTCATTGTCTGGATTTGTAAGTTTAGGTTAGAAAATTGTTCTTTTATCTCATTTGCGTTATTTTTAGTCTCATCATGAAATAAAATAATTGCCTCTTGGATTGATTTCAACATAGAAATAATTTCTTTTTGAGATTCATTAACATTTCCTTGCTGGTATATCAAGTTGGGGGCTTTGGAGACAAGTGTTATAGATGTTTTTTTACCATTTGCAGCTAAATATGGAACACCCATTTTGTTTTTGTATGTAGTCTTTATAGTCCAATAGGCTCCCCAAAACAGGTAAGCAGCCCAAGAGTTTCCCCCCCCTTTTCTCAGCTGCAGTCTGTAAAAGTGAAAGTTTCCAGGAACAACAAAGAGTCTTATCTAAGTCCGGGCTTCAAGCCAAGTTTCCTTTAAGCATAATAAATTGTAGTGCCATGATTTGCCACTAGATGTCGCTGACACCATCTTCTAGCTTTCCAAATCCAAGCCTATTTTACAGACTTTCAAATATCTTTTCTAAAAAAAGTCTCAAAGGTATTTTTAGTCCCCAAATTTCAAAGCTATATATCTGTATTAATTCCAAATTGATTTTGTAGTTTCTCTATTTTCCCCAAAGCAATTAATTTGCCACTTTTCTTTTCCTGAGGGAGCAGGGCAAGAACTTCCCTTCCCTCTCTCATCGGGGAGGATTCTTTGCTTCAGGCATTCTTTTTTCCAGGAAAGTAGTATTAAGGTCATAAAAAGAGGATAAAGTCTCACCCAGTTCCATCCACGTTGCTCAAAAATTGCTAGTTAGTGCTCATCTTTGGTTGTCAGCAGCTCCTGACTGGCACATGAATGTAGCCAGTCTTTCCCCCACCGGTTTGGAGGGCTTCCTTGGATCCAGAGGAAGGGCCACTGCCCCTCCGCGATCTAGAACGGTCCCCTCCTTCTTCGTCATCTCTCCGGGGCGACTTTCGACTCTTTTTAGGGTCCCCAGCGGGGCAAAATCGAACGTGGAAGACGGAGCCCCATCTTCCTGCAATCATCACGCCGCGACGCCTAACCGGAAGCCTCAGCCAACAACTTAATAGACAGTCATCAAAACCCCAATCAACAACTAAAAAGCCACACATAACAGGCACCATGTAAATATCACACACAGAATAGCTCAAAGCACACACTCTGCTAGAGAGACGTTCCCTAAGATGGGCTCCAGCACGAGTCCAAAAGCTCGGAAGACAAAACCTCTGGTCCCGGTGACCGACCCAAATTGGATCCTGCAACATTATCCTGGGACAAGTATATTTGCCTTCATTCGCAATAAATCTCTGATTCTCAGCGTTGAATGATCGAAGAGAGTTAGTGGCACACTGTGGCTAGCCAAATAGCTGAATGGGGTGGTAAGTGGGACAGTGATGGATCCCTTGGTTAGTCTTATAACTCATACATCTCTCTCTATATATGTCTGTTGTATGTCCGCCTAGGTTTCCCCGAGCCCCGTCTCTACTGGTTCAAAGACGGTCAGCCTTTACACACAAGCAATCGTCTCCAAAGGACAGACAGCCATGAGTTTCATGCTCTGGAAGTTCTCCAGGTCACCAAAGAGGATGATGGCCAGTATTCTGTCTTCATCACCAACTCTGCTGGGTCTGCGTATTCAGCAGCCAAGCTCATAGTCAAAGGTGAGCAGGCTGAAATGGTTGTTAATGCTATTCCTGGATAGGCCAAACCTGCCCTGCAGAACTACAGAGTCCGGATTTTTTCATATTATGGTGTCTTTTGAAAAAAAACCAAACCCAACTTCTTTAATAGGTGTTTCAGAGGCTGGTTAAAGCAATATTGTTCCAGCAGGAAGTTGTCATTTGGTTAAGGAATGGTACTTTGGATATTGTTTATTTTCCCTCTGTTGATTTATGTTACGTACACACAAACAAACACTGGCAATGATGTATTCTTTTAGATTATTGTATCTTGCCTAGCATCTGGGCAAACTATCAGTAATGTGAAAATGATAGATAGATAGATAGATAGATAGATAGATAGATAGATAGATAGATAGATAGATAGATGATAGATAGATAGATAGATAGATAGATAGATAGATAGATAGATAGATAGATAGATAGATAGATAGATAGATAGATAGATAGATAGATAGATAGATAGATGGTATATAGATGGCAGATAGGTAGACAGATGAAAGCTATATGGATGATAGATAAATAGAAATAGAGAGGGGGGATAGATGGATAGATAGACAGACAGACATGATAGATAGAATAGAGGGGGAGATGATAGAGGGATAGATGAATGGTTGGGTAGGTAGATAGGTAGATGAGAGAGAGAAAAAGTGAGAGTGAGACAGAAACAAACATACAGAGAGAGAGAAATATAATAAAATAATTCAACCCATTCCTTTTTTATCTTCTGCAGGAGTTGGTGAGGACAGAAAACCAGAAACAGGTAAGAGGATGAAACACATAAGATACCAAAGTAAACTGTGGCTGAAGTTCCGTATGGCTTTGCGTGAGGATTGCTTTGCCCAAATCAAGGCAGTTTGGATGCTTGGTCCATGCACAAGCAAGCAAGCTTAGTCTGAGCTGGGAGAGGGGAGTGTATTTTTTTCTCTCTCTCTCTCTAAATTCGTCTTGTGCTTCATGTACAGATATTTTCTGTTATTTTAATTTTCAGACATTTATGAACAGCTGGTGCCACCAAGATTCCTGGAAAGATTTACCAACAAGAAAGTGAGGAGAGGGGTCAGCATCACCCTTTCAGTGAAAGTGGAAGGTAAATAAGCTCCAAGGACATCCCACCCACTCCTTTTGACTGCCAGGCAGTCCTGGACCAATGACCACAACTGAGCCCAAAATTTCCTTTGCTGAGTGAGACATTCGTTTAAGAGACTCTTGCCCCATTTTACGACCTTTCTTCCCACAGCTGTTCAATGTTAAATTAATCACACGGTTGTTAAGTGAATCTGCCTTTCCCACTGTTTGTTTGTCAGAAAGTCGCAGAAGGGGATTGCAATATGAATCAGTTGCCAAGTGTCTGAAATTTGATCACGTGACCATAGGGCAGACATGTCAAACTTGCGACGTCATGTGACGTTGCACAACGTATTGGGACGGTTTTGCCATTGCCGGCAATGGGGTGGGCGTGGCTTCCGTGTGACGCGTCCGGCCCGCGGGCCGGCAGTTTGACACCCCTGCCATAGGGGATGCTGCAATGGTCATAAGTGTGAAAAGGGATCATAAGTCACTTTTTTCAGTGCCATTGTAGCTTTGAATGGTCACTAAACGAATCATTGTAAGTCAAACTGAGAAGCTGTGCTTCTCAGTTTGACTTACAATGGTTCATTTAGTGACCATTCAAAGCTGCAATGGCACTGAAAAAAGTACTTCTCAGCTCGTTTGTAAAACGGCAAGTGTGATACAGATAGACCTCAACTCACAACCACAATTAAGCCCAAAATTTATGTTGCTAAGTGAGACAGTTGTTAAGTGCGTTTTGCCCCACTGAAGGCAAGTAAGTTTCTTTCCACAGTTGTTAAGTGAAGTGTTGCAGTTGTTAAGTTAGTCATACCATTGTTAAATGAATCTGGCTTCCCCATTGATTTTGCTTGCATGAAAGTTGCAAAAGGGTATCACATAACTCCGTCATAACTATGAGCCAAGTGTCTGAATTTTGATCATTTGACCATGGAGATGTAAAAAATGAATTGTAAGTCATTTTTTTCAGTGCTGCCGTAACTTCAAACAGTCACTAAATGAACTGTTGTAAGTCAAGGATTACCTGTACTGAGGTCATTATTCTCATTCTTGTTATTTTGTCTGTATAAATCAACATTCCCCCCCACCCAAAGTTTTTCTATAACAACCTCACTGTTTTTTTTTTCTTTTTGTTTTTTTAGGGACTCCACCGCCCTCAGTCACGTGGTTGAAGGAAGAATTTCACGGCGAAGACATCCTATGGATCAGGTCGGACACGCCAGGTTTTAAACTGGCCAGTTCCAATATGCAGCACAGTCTGATCTTATTGGATGTAGAAAAGACCTATAGTGGAAACTATACTTGCATTGCCTCCAATCAGGCTGGTCAGTCTATCTGCAGTGCTTCACTGGAAGTTTTGGATGGTAGGTTTGTCTGTCTATTATCCCTCTCTCTCTCTCTCTCTCTCTCTCTCTCTCTCTCTCTCTCTCTCTCTCTCTTTTCCCTCCCCTCCCTCCCTCCCTCCCCTCCTCCTCCCCTCCCTATCTCTCTCTCTCTCTCATTACATCTAATCTCTCACACTGATTCTCAACCTTTTCTTCACTATGGAGCCCCTTTAAATACCTTTTGTGGCCATGGATCATAGCCATGGATCCCCAACACTTAACTCAAGATATAAATCATAACATTTATCAAGCCTTTGTGGACCCCCTGTGACAACATCACGGACCTCCCAGGGATCTGCAGACCACAGGTTGAGAACCACTGATCTATCATCTTCTGTTTCATTTGTCATCCAACCATCCATCTATCATTTCTCCCATCCACCCGTCTAACTGCCTATCATCTAT
This sequence comes from Azemiops feae, assembly GCA_023970755.1. Classification (NCBI taxonomy): domain Eukaryota; kingdom Metazoa; phylum Chordata; class Lepidosauria; order Squamata; family Viperidae; genus Azemiops; species Azemiops feae. The sequence continues at coordinate 53,463 of JALGBA010004117.1, read as the reverse complement.
CTATCATCTATCTTATCTGTCATCCATCCATTATCCATCCACCCAACATTGTTCCTATCTACCTACATCTGACCTACATATGCCTATCACATCATCTATCTATCTATCTATCTATCATCCATCCATCCATCCATCCATCCATCCATCCATCCATCCATCCATCCATCCATCCATCCATCCATCCATCCATCCATCCATCCATCCATCCATCCATCCATCGATTTGCAGGGAGAAGGAGGACTATGAGGGTCTTGTGCTCTCTGAGATTGGTTGTTTTCTTGCAGATGTTTTCTTACAGATGTGATGATGGAGGAGGAAGAGGAGGAAGAAGAGGAAGACTGTGAGGTCCTTGTTGCTCTCTGAGCTTGGTGGTTTTCTTGCAGACGTTTCATTACCAAACTAGGTAACCTCATAAATGTTTCTATTGTCTTGCAGTGAAAGAGGCCGAATCTCTGACGCAGGAGCGTGTGATGGTGACAGAGGCCATCATGACATCAATTGGGTAAGCATGTCAGGGCTTGGCCAGACTTTAAAGAAAGTACATGGTATTCATAACTTGATTATTCTAATTGGACAGATAGGAAAATCTAGAGAATATCTTCTCTAGCCTTCAAATTCCTGCCTTCCTAGGAACCAACCTGTAAGTGGGAGAGGACACCTTTCTTAAATACCTGATGGGGTATAGAAAATGCTCTCTCTTATTGAAATTTCTTTAAAAACATCTTTGCACTAACTTTCTGGTTGCAGGGATGAAGAGAGCAAAAAAAGAAAATGACTATGGATAATATTTCTTTGTTCATTTTAATCAACATTGCCCAGAGATATGTAATGTATATCTACGTATTTGGGATGATATTGAAAGCCTTGATTGTTCAAATACCGTAATGAAATTGTGATGGGTTTTTTTAAAAAAATATTGAAACACTTTAAAATGTTTTCTATGAATTCTGCCATAGGATGCTGGAACAATTGTTTGCTTAAACTATCCTTCTAAAGACCCTGTGGATTCCTTCCTTCCTTCCTTCCTTCCTTCCTTCCTTCCTTCCTTCCTTCCTTCCTTCCTTCCTTCCTTCCTTCCTTCCTTCCTTCCTTCCTTCCTTCCTTCCTTCCTTCCTTCCTCCTTCCTTCCTTCCTTCCTTCATTCCTTCCTTCCTCCCTCACATCCCTCCCTCCCTCCTTCCCCCCTCCTTCCTTCCTTTCCTTCCTCCTCCCCTCCACCTCCCTCCTTCCTTCACTTGCCTTCCTTCTTCCTTCTCCCTCTTCCTTCCTTCCTCCCTCCCTCCCTCCCTCCCTCCCTCCCTCCCTTTCTTCCTTCTTTCACCAATAAGCAATTATGGCTTATCTACAGCCGCACTGCCCTATTTATTTTGCCTTCAAGATTCAATATTGGTCAGGAAAAATGGCTGGAAAGAAAATCTATATAGCAAAATGAGACTTGTTTTTCATTTTTTTCAGAGCTCAAGCTCCTGAAGCTGGAAAAGGTACGGAAAACTGTAAAAATTGTAAATATGCTAAGAAGACTAACCTTTCCTAACCATCTCAGGGAGATGTTGGTAGAAACTATTTGTTTGTTCCTTTTTTAATTGTTACAAATTAAATTAACTCAACCCATGAATATATTCAACGTATTTTCCTCCTGCTAATTTCCCCACAACAACAACCCTGTGAAGTGGGTTGGGCTAAGAGACAGGGATTGGCCGAAAGTTACCAAGCTGGCTTTCATGACTCAGGCAGGATTATAACTCACCCTCTACTGGTGATTTACCCAATGTCACCCAACCGGTTTTTGTGGCTAAAGTAGAACTAGAACTTACCATCTCCTGGTGATTGGCCCAAAGTCACTCAGCCAGCTTTCACGCCTAATTCACTGTCTCCTGGACATTGTCACTCAACCGGGTTTCATTCCTAAAATGGGAAGAGAACTCACAGTCTCCTGGTGCTTCGCTCAGTCACCCAGCTGGCTTTCATGCCTAAGTAGGACTAGAACTCATTTTCCTGCTGCTTGGTCAACAGTCACAAAGCCAGCTTTCATGCCTAATGCGGGACTAGAATTCACTCTCTCCCAGTTTCCAACCTGACGCCTTCACCCCTAGACCATATTATCTGTGACCAAGCACCATGTTCTTTCTTCTTTACCAGGAGAGTACATGGAAGGCGAAACCGTTCGGAGTCAGATTTCTCTAACTGAAGTGGGAACCGAAGAATTTCTGCAGAAACTGACATCTCAGATCACGGAAATTGTGTCTGCAAAGATAAGTCAAGGTAATGGTGGTTCAAGTGAACTAAATGCAGGAAGACACTTGACGATATTGGGTTTGGGGCTGTCAGTTTGAGACAGGACTATTGGGAGGGGGAGGAAATCATATGAGTGGACTTTAAATAAAGTTGATAGATGAGATATAAAGCCAAAGTTTGTTACCTTATTAGAACAATGCCTTAGATTTGCAATGACAAATGTTTGCTTGTCCAGTGGCTAAACCATATGATGAACTAATGAGGGAATGTCTACTTTAATGAAGAGAAGGACCAGGGCTGACCTGAGAGCATCTTCCAATATTTGTCATAGAGAAGAGGGGTCAACCTATCCTCCAAAGCACCTGAAGGCAGGACAAGAAGTGATGGATGGAAATCAATCAAGGAGAGAAGCAATTTAGAACTTAGGAGAAATTTCCTGATAGTGAGAGCAATTAATCAGTGGAACAGCTTGCCACCAGAAGTTGTGAGTGCTCCATCCCTGGAGATTTTCAAGAAGAGATTGGACAGCCACCTTTCTGAAATGGTACAGGGTTTCCTGCTTGAGCAGGGGGTTGGACTAGAAGATCTCCAAGGTCCCTACCAACTCTGTTATTCTGTATTTTGTACAGATAGACCACAATTGAGCCCAAAACTCCATTGCTAAGCAGGACAGATATTGTGAATTTTGCCCCATTTTACAACATTTCTTGCAATAGTTATTAAGTGAAGTATTGCAGTTATTAACTTAGTAACATGGTGAATCTGGCTTCCCCCTTGACTTTGCTTGTCAGACGATAGCAAAAGGAGATCAAGTGATCCCGGGACATGGCAACTGTCATAAATATGAATCACTTGTCAAGCATCTGAGTTTTGATCATGTGACCATGAGGATGTTGCAACAGTCGTAAGTGTGAAAAATGGTCATAAGTCACTTGTTTCATTACCATTGTAATCAAAATAGAGCTAGAAGGGATCTTGGTGGTCTTCCAGTCCAACCCCCTGCTCAAGCAGGAAAGCCTATACCAGTGATGGCGAACCTATGGCACGAGTGCCAGAGGTGGCACTCGGAGCCCTCTCTGTGGGCATGCACACTGTCGCCCCAGCCCCGCCTCCCCCCCCGCAGCCCCCTCCTCACCAGCAGCCCCCCCAGAGGAGAGTCACCCCAAGGTGCAGCCCGTGCGGAGCAGCGGAGCCAAGCACATGGCAGCTGGGCAGCAGATGATGCTGTGGGGCGCGGGCGGAGGGCACGGCCACCATGGGGCTGCAGGGCTGTCTGGGCGGGGTGAGGGCGGAGCAGGGTGGGGGCAAGCGGGTGGAGCAGGGGCAGGGTGGTTTTTGGGCACTCGGTCTCTAAAAGGTTCGCCATCACTGGCCTATACCATTTCAGACAAGTGGTTGTCCAGTCTCTTCTTAAAAACCTACAATGTTGGAGCATTCACAACTTCTGAAGACAAGCTGTTCCACTGATTGGTTGTTCTCACTGTTAGGAAGTTTCTCCTTAACTCCAAGTTGCTTCTTCCCTCGATTAATTTCCATCTATTGTTTCTTGTCTTGCTTTCTGGTACTTTGCAACTTTGAACAGTCACTGAATGAACTGTTGTAAGCCAAGGACTACCTGTGTTCTGTACTCAATTCTTTGCTAAGAACTTTGGCGTGTCTACAGGACACAGATTAGGGAAGGCTGAACTAAATACACCTGAAGCTGAACTTCTTTTAAGACTGGAATTCTTCCTCAAACGAATGGAATTTCTCCCTAACAACGTTTTTTAATCATAATTTCCCTTCCATTTCAGCTTCCCTCCGAGTTCCTGGAGCTGATAGTGACGATGAATCAAAAACACCATCAGCATCTCCACGGCATGGCAGGTCCAGACCTTCCTCAACTGCTCAGGAGTCTTCCTCCGAATCTGATGAAGGGGATGCAAGGGGAGAGGTAGGGCGCCTGCAAAAGTAAAGTTTATGCAAGTTTTCCCATAGGGAGAAAAATAAGATTCTTTGGAGTGAATCGGAGAAACGATTGGTACCAAGGACCACTTTGTGCTCCCTGAGCTTGGTTGTTTTCTTGCAGACATTTCAGTACCAAATTAGGTAGCATCATCAATGCTAGAAGAGGGAGGGGTTTGCTCTGTTTTATACAGCCTCTTCTGGCACTGATGATGTTACCTAGTTTGGTAATGAAACATCTGCCTGAAAACAACCAAGCTCAGTTTTCAAGAACCCTACAGTGCTCCTCCTCCTCCTCCTCCTCCCTGCAAACCCTCCTCCCTTCTAGCACTGATGATGATGGGTCATGAAATGTCTGCCAGAAAAAAACCAACCTCAGAGAGCCTTTGCAGATTGGTGGCCTGGTGGGGAGGGGGGGGGAAGAAGGGAACTGGGCCATCCAAGTGGTGAGTGGTCAACTTGCACAGTTCAACTTGCACAGCTAGACTTGCGCAGGGTGGTGCACACACGTATATGCATGCAACTTGACTTGTGCAGGTTGAGCTGCATGCATGCACATGCGCACCGGCCTGCTGCTCATGCGGCCTGGTTCCAAAAAGACCATGGCCCGGTAGTGGGCCTATGGCCCATGGGGGGACTCCTAGTTCAACCCTGAGCTACAAATATTCTCTTCTACCCTGACCCATAATCTAATGGAATGGCTGTTGGATAGCAATCCTCCCAATGGGAGGGGGCTCTAGCAAGGAATTAGCCTGGATTCATTATCATCATCATCCAACACAAGAGGCTAAGTCTGAGCCCCCCCCCCCCCCAAATGCCTTAATAACATATCTGGTTGTTCCCAGGCCAAAGCTGCCAGTCTGGGCAGATTCCTATATTAGAGGTAGAATACAATAAAGTAATCAGCTTGAACTCTGCCTCTGTGAGTCTGGTTGTTCTCACCCGATAACGGCTTCTGAAATGTTATTTAAGAAGGTAAACCTTGGCCCAATAAAGTATTTATGTTGTTCTGTTCTGTTTTGTATTCTTTATTCTACTCTACTCTACTCTACTCTACTCTACTCTACTCTACTCTACTCTACTCTACTCTACTCTACTCTACTCTACTCTACTGTTCTATTCTATTCTACTCTACTCTACTCTACTGTTCTATTCTACTCTACTCTACTCTACTCTACTCTACTCTACTCTACTCTATTATCTATTATTCTATTCTATTCTATTCTATTCTATTCTATTCTATTCTATTCTATTCTATTCTATTCTATTCTATTCTATTCTATTCTATTCTATTCTATTCTATTCTATTCTATTCCTTTTCTATTCTATTCTATTCTATTCTATTCTATTCTATTCTATTCTATTCTATTCTATTCTATTCTATTCTATTCTATTCTATTCTATTCTATTCTATTCTATTCTATTCTATTCCATTCTACTATATTCATTTTCTATTCTATTCTATTCTATTCTATTCATTTTCTATTCTATTCATATTCTATTCTATTCTATTCTATTCTATTCTATTCTATTCTATTCTATTCTATTCTATTCTATTCTATTCTATTCTATTCTATTCTATTCTATTCTATTCTATTCTATTCAATATGTTCTATTCCGTTCTGTTGTATTCTCTCTATTTATTCAGTATATTCAATTCAATTCAACCCTCCTTCTGTTCATAGATTTTTGACATCTACATGGTCATTGCTGACTATACCCCGATGGGGGCAGACCGTGAAACCATCACTCTGAAGGAAGGCCAATATGTGGAGGTTTTAGACTCTGCTCATCCTTTGAAGTGGCTGGTCAGGACCAAACCCACCAAGTCAAGCCCATCGAGACAAGGTTGGGTTTCTCCAGCCTACCTGGATAAGAAGTTAAAGGTGAGACTTATAAATAGTTGGGGGAGGGGAGGTTTCTTCCAAAATTGCTTAATCTTATGTCTCTGGCCTCTAGGTTCCCATGAATAGTTAAGCCAACTTCTACCCAGCAGTTTCAGTAAAGAATTACTATATTTCATATATAGTCATATACAAAGCACAAGTAGTCCTTAATTTATAACCATTTAAAGTTACAATGGCACTGAAAAAAGTGACCTATGGCTATTTTTCACACTTATAACTATTGCAGCCTCCCCAGGGTCACATGATCCGAATTTGGACGCTTGGCAACTGACTCATATTTATGATGGTTCCATGGTCCCAGAGTCAGGTGATTATTCCCTTTGGTGACCTTCTGACAAGCAAAGCCGATGGGGATGTTGGATTCGTTTAACAACTGAGTGACTAACTTAACCACTGCAGTGATTCACTTAACAACTATAGGAAGAAAGGTTGTAAAATGGGGCAAAGCTCACAACAACTATCTCACTTAGCCCTGGAAATGTCATAAGTTAAGGACTCAGTCATAAGTTAAGGACTACCTGTATATTAACATATATATGTATGTTTTTATACGGAATGGGACAATTGATCGCAGACACATGGATGTGCCCATTTCATCCTGGCTTTCTCAGCCCAGCTGACCCACTGCAGGCCTTTGTCCATGACTGGCCTTCCGTGGACACTTAATCGCATCCCCCCAGGCGACCCACTGCTGGTCTTCATCCACGGCCGGCCCTCCCCTGGTGCTATACCACCCCACTATTACTCTGCTACTTCTCCCACACTGCCTAGTCACGGGCGATGCACTGCGACACAAATCACCATGGCCGATTCCACCCATGGGACAATTAACCCTGCTTCTGCCATGCCCTCCAGCAAGAGACATGGGGGGAGGGGGGTTGGGGGCAGGCAGGGTTGAGGCAGGGGCTTGCAGAGAAGTGCCAGCGTGATCCAGGGCCTCTGTGAGGTGCAGCAGCGGTGGGATGGTGATGGGGGGACTTCGGTGCCAAGGCAGTTGGATCGGGAAGGTGCTGGGAAGGTGCTGGGAAGGCACTTCCCATTCCAGCTGCCTTTCACCGCCAGCAACCCCTCCCCCCCCAGTGCCTTCCTGATTCAGCCAGTAAGAGATGGAGCATACAAAGTTCAGGGAGCACCAGGGTCTCCCCCCCCCCATTTGAACCCTGAACTACAAATAACCTCCTTTACAGGTAATCCTCGGTTTATGACCAAAATGTTTCTAAGTGAGACATTTATTAAGTGAGTTTTGCCCCACTGCAGCTATTTAGTTAGTATCATGGCTGTTAAGTGAATCCGGCTTCCCCCGTTGACTTTGCTTGTGAGAAGGTCACAAAAGTTGATCACATGACACCAGGACACTGCGACCGTCATAAATACGAGTCAGTTGCCAAGTGTCCGAATTTTGATCACATGAACATGGGGCTGCTGCAATGGTCATAAGTGTGAAAAACTGTCATCAGTCCCTTTTTTCAGTGCCGTCGTAACTTTGAACGGTCACTAAATGAACTATTGTAAATCGAGGACTACCCATATTTGTAAGTGGAGCTGGTCCTCTCACCTCCCCCCTCCCTCCTTGGATGCTGGTACCCAATGAACTGGGACACCCCCTCCCCTCTTTTTGGAGATGTGGCTGCCTTCCTGCCTAACCCCCCCTCCCCCCCCGCTTTTAACCTGCTCTTGATTTAGCACAAGAGTGCCCCCCCTTTTTTTCCTCCTGCCCTCCCCACTTCTGAAATGCACATTTCCCTTCTTTTTCTTCTTCTTCTTCCTCTGGGGCTGTGTCAAAACATCATGGAAAGGTGCTCACGGCATCTCCCCGAGGTCTGTGGACTTCTCTCTTGGCACCTTGGCTGTGTCTTTATATCGCAACGCATTTAGTTTTGCACACCTTGTTTGACTTGGGAAGTTTTGCCGGGCTAGGGGCAGCCCTTTGGCTAGGGGGGGGTGCAAGGAGGAAAAAATGTGGGGGTTCCCAGGAGTGCCCTCTGCTGGGATGGAGACCTACCACCTCACCCTTCACCCCCTCTTTTTCAAGGCAGCGTTGGGAGAATTTCCCTTTCTTCGAGCACGGAAAGAAGATCAAAGGCAGTTGCTGGAAAAACAAGTCCCCCCCCCCAATTTTATTTGGGTCAGAAACAGTACCAAGCTTGTTTCTGGGACAGCTGACAATACAACTGGCAGATCAGTCGGGTTTATATACCACGTTTAGCCTCTGGTGTGAGCTAAATATGTTTTTATGACCAGCAGATATAGCCTTTATGGTTAGAGGATTGTTGCCTCCTTTATTGGCAGAGATCTCTCTGACCGGCCACAGGGTTTTTTTTTAATGACTTTTATTGTTGTGGAAAACGTGCAAAGATCCCACGCCTTTCGGGGATAAACGGCTCCTATTCTCCAGTTCTTTAGAGTTTTGCGCCTTTCTATGATTTGAAATCAATTTTCTTCCCCGGTTCTTTAAGGTTGGCGGAGATGGTGTATTTTCTGCTTAAAGAAACATTGCATTTCTTTTTTCGCTAATTCTATAAATTCTCTTTCTTTTAGTATAGATTGATTTAAAGTCCATCTTGGTCTTTTTTGTATTCCTCTCCATGTCACTTTTAAAGGGTTATGGTCTGCCCATGTACCTAGTTCTATCTCAATTTCCTGTATATTCAGATGTCATCCAAATCATGTCTTCTTGACCAGGATTTTTGACTATTTAAATAAAAAGTATATTGTGGTTTTTATGGATTAATTTCCCTCCAAACATCTTGTATTCCAATTTCATCTGTCATATTAAAAAATGTCTTAGGTAGTCTTCTTCTTCCAGTTTTCCCTGTTTTACTGCTTTTATAGTCAATTGTCCCATCTACTATCGCATTAAAGTCTCCTACTAAACAAATATTTTGGTACACTATTTCTATTATTTTTCTATGGAGGCTTTGGTAAAATTCTTCCTGGTTATTATTTGGTAGATAAATTACTACTAACAATGTTTGTTTTTGATGTAGATATATTTCTACCATCACAATTCTTCCTTCTTCATCTGGGTAGACCATTTTAGAATCTATTGTCTCTTTAATATATACAGCAACACCTCTTTTTTTCTGATGCGCTGATGCATAATAAAGTTTCCCAATTTTAGGATATTCCAACAGTTTATGATGTTGTTTTTTTATATGTGTCTCTTGCAAACAAATTATGTCTGTATTTAATTTCTGTAGTTTCCTGAAAGTTTTATTTCTTTTTGATGGGGAACTTAGTCCATTTATATTCACTGAAAAAATTCCGTATTCTTTCTCCATTTCCGTTATTTATATTTAGGTCTAGTCGATCTTGTAGTCCTCTGTTCTCTGGCGGTTCCTTCACTCTCTTGTTCAAATTTCTCTTTTTGTTCTCCTGTTTGCATAGTTACTTCTTCAATTGTCTCCTCCGTTTGTTTCTGTTCCTTGTTCTCCTCTTGTCATGAAGTAAGGTTTCTTACTTCAAAGTCTTCTGCTTTCCAGATTGAATCCAATCGATATCTTATTCCAGTTGATTAAAATGCCTTCTGGCATTAACCATCTAAAATTTATGCCTTTTGCAATCAGCTTTGTAGTTAAAAAGTGGTAATGTCTTCAGAGATAGTGTATTTTCTGCTTACAGAAACATTGCATTTTGCATGGCTATTGTTAATTTGCAGCTTGATTTTCGCTTTCTGCCATCGGTTTTCTCCTAAGCGCCGCGTGCAATTTCTAAGCGCTTTGACTTCATCGCTTCTTAATAAAGGAGTTTCAAAATTCTCTCTACAGCAGCTTTCAAGATTGTCCCTCCAACTCCCAACCCCTCACCCTGCAATTGTGCAAAGAACTTCACAGAGCAAGGAAAAACAAGTGCACGTGAGGTTTTGGGTGTGGAAAATAAAAGGAGGGGCAGTTTTTGAATCAAGAGATATATTGGGTCAACTGAGAATGACAGAATGAAAGAGAAACTTCGTTAACAGTGAGAACAATTAATCAGTGGAACGACTTGCCTCTAGAAGTTGTGGGTGCTCTCTGGAGACCTTTAAGAAGAGATTGGACAGCCACTAGTCTCAAATTGTAGAGGGTCTCCTGCTTGAGCAGAGGTTGGACTAGATTAGAGGGGCATCTGCACGACATATGGGCTAGAGCAGGGGTAGGCAACCTTGGCTCTTTTACGACTGGTGGACTTCAACTCCCAGAATTCCTCAGCCAGCATGGCTCAGCTTGGAAACCTCTCCCTTTCCCCTCAGCATGGCTGGCTCAGGAATTCTGGGAGTGAAGTCTACGAGTCATAAAAGAGCCAAAGTTGCCTACCCCTGGCCTAGACCTTTCGAAGTCGAGATAGGGGATCCCAGGTACTGCTATAATCCAACTACTTCCTATCCTTTGCACCTTGTTTGATAACCTCTGTTGGAAGACCTGAAAGCTGTCTTGAGGACAGCCCTTCTTGGCAGATACTAGATTAGAGGTCCCCAACCTTTTGGGCACCAGGGACCGGTTCTGTGGAGAAAGGCTTTTCCATGGACCGGAGGAGAGTGCGTGGTTTTGTGTGCTGCCTGCATCCCATGGATGGGGCTTTGCTTGTTTGTGCGGACCGGTTGCTGGCATGCCGCGGCCTGGTACCGGTCCACGGACCGGAGGTTGGGGATCCCTGTACTAAATCATAAAAACCTACATCTGGAAGGGACATTGGAGGTCTTCTGGTCTAGCCCACTGCCCAAGGCAGAAGTCTCTTATATGTTTGTTTGTTTTTTAATTTTAGCTCTCTGCGGAGTGGGGTATCCCCGATGTCCCAGAGTTCCATGGAGAATTTGTTTCAGAAGATGAATATCGGAAGAAATTAAGGTGAGCTTGGTGAAAATCCTTCCTGTTGGAGCAAACTACTTCTCTGCCTGAAAGGCCGTGTGTCCTACTCTTGCAGCTGGTGATATATAAGAATAATTTCATAGCATCACAGCATAGGAAAGACATCATCTTGTATAACCCCCACCATGTGCAGGATCCACTAGAGCATTTGTGATCTTTCCAGCTGGCATCCTGTCAGCAAAGACATTGGGGAACCAGCAGGAAATGACTTCTGTAAGTCACTCCTGCCTCTTTGTTATCCCAGAAGCCCCCAGGTTAATGGGGGACTCATGGGCAGGGGGTCTCTGCCTGTTTGCATTTCTGGCACATGGCAGCATCCCCTTACCACCCCCCTATACAGGTAGTCCTCCACTTATAACAGTTCATTTAGTGACCATTCACAGTTACAATGGCACTGGAAAAAGTGACTTATGACCGTTTTTTCGTACTTGCTGTACGATCGTTGCAGTATCCCCCTGGTCACATGACCAAAATTCGGACGCTTGGCAACTGACTCATATTTATGACGGTTACACTGTCCCGGGGTCACGTGGTCCCCTCTTGGGACCTTCTGACAAGCAAAGTCAGTGAAGAAGCCAGATACACTTCACAACTGCGTTGCTGCAGGGATTCACTTCACAACTGCGGCAAGAAAAGTTGTGAAATGGGGCAAAATTCACTTAACCACCGTCTCACTTAGCCGTGGAAATTTTGGGATCGATTGTGGTCATAAGTCAAGGACTACCTGTACTTTCATGCTTATCCGTTGAAATTTAGAATGAATTTCCCTGACGGTCACCTTCAAAGGATGGGATGTGTTTTTATGAATTTTCACTCGTTTTTCTGTTTCTGCTTCCTCTTTAGCCTTATCGTTCAAGACCTGTTGGGCACGGAAGAGGAATATGTCAAGGATCTGCAGTTCCTGCAAACGCACCACATCCAGTTCACGGAGACTTGCCCCGCCGTTCCTGTTGCTGTGTCCAACCAGAAGCCCGTTATTTTCAGAAATATTACTGACATAACGCACTTTCATTCCAAGTATGTGGCGGGGAGGCAGATACATAGTATAACAGCCAAATGGCTTTTAAAGAATAAAGTACACTAGAAAAAGTAGTTTAATAGGAACTCCTGCACTCCCGTGTGCTGCTATCCACTCAGCCAATGTTTTATAAAATATTGTCCTCTGATATGCTATCCACATTATTATTATTATTTTGCTTTACGTGTAGTCCTCGACGTACGACGACCATTGAGCCCAATTTTTTTGTTGCTCAGTGAGACATTTCTTGAGTTTTGCTCCATTTTACGATCTTTCTTGCCACAGTCATTAAGTGAATCACTGCAATTGTTCTGTTAGTCACACAGTCATTAAGTGAATCTGGCTTTCCCATTGACTTTGCTTGTCAGAAGGTCACAAAAGAGGGTTTCCCATGACAGGCCGGTTGCCAAGCGGCTGGATTTTATTCAAGCAACCATGGGGATGCTGCAATGGTCGTAAGTGTGAAAAACGGTCAGAAGTCACTTTTTTCAGTACCGTTGTAAGTTTGAGTAGTCACTAAACGAACTATTGTAAGTCAAGGACTACTTGTATTGGAACTATTAGGTCTAATTCTTCCTTCCACCGAGGTGCAAACCCCCCCCATAATTTAAATGCAGGGCCTTTTTTCAGTGTTAGCATTCAGAATCTTGTTTCCTGGGAAAGCAATGTATCTTTTCTTTGTTTCTCTAACCCTGTTGTCTTAAGAACTGATTTCAGTATTGTTTTCAGGGTTCATTTCTCACCATTTTGACTTTTTTGACCCTGTGGACTTTTAAGGAAAGCATGTGGACAAGGCGAGGCGGATTGTGTTTAACTGCTGCTAAATTGAATGATGGAGGATGCTCCAGTTGGAAAAGAAATTCAGTCAGGAAATGGAATATCATACAATCATCAGGCTAGAAAGGACCTTAGAGGTCTTCTAGTCCAGCCCCCTGCCCACATCCTCTTCTCATGCTCCTTTCTGTTTTTTCCCGCAGCACCTTTTTCCCAGAGCTTCAGAAATGTGACACGGATGACGATGTGGCTATGTGCTTCCTTAAAAACGAAGGGGAATTTGACAAATACATCACCTACTTGGTGGGCCGGGTTCAAGCCGAATCCATTGTGGTCAGCAAAGTGGTCCAGGAGTTTTATAAGGTGAGGTCACCCTCAACTGAAAGGGTCTTCTGCTGGACTTTTCACTAACCTACAACTATTTGTCCTTACATGTAATGACCAAGAATTCTTTGGAAACAGTCCTATATTTGTACATCAAGCATTATTATACATTGGTGAACCAGTTTGCTGTAGTAGTGAAGACATCAAGTTGGAAACCAGGAGATTGTGAGTTCTAGTCTCACCTTAGGCATGAAACCTAGCTAGGTGACTTTGGGCCAATTACTAGGAGACAGTGAGTTCTAGTCCTGCCTTAAGTCACGAAAGCTGGCTAGATGACTTTGAGCTAGTCACCAGGAGTTCTAGTCCTGCGTTAGGCATGCAAGCCGGCTGGGTGATTTTGGACCAATCACCAGGAGACGGTGAGTTCTAGATTCGCCTTAAGCATGAAAGCTGCCTGGGTGACTTTGGGCCAATGACAAGGAGACTGTAAGTTCTAGTTCCATCTTAGGCATGAAAGCCACCTGGATGACCTTGGCTCAATCACCAGGTGATGATGAGTTCTAGTCCTGCGTTTGGTGACTTTGGGCCAATCACCAGGAGTCAGTGAATTCTAGTCCTGCCTTAGCCATGAAAGCCAGTGGGTGTCTTTGAGCCAGTCCCTCCTCTCAACTCAACTCACCTCACAGGGCTGTTGTTGTGGGGAAAATAGGAGGAGGAAGGAATATTTGGTATGTTTGCCATCTTGAGTTATTTATTTAAAAAAAACAAAGGCATGAAAATAAAGAATTGTGCATCTTTGCAGCAAGGCAGAGCAATACGTGGATAAGATCCTTGTATGGTGCTGAAACGCTAAATAAGTACCTGTATTGAAGAAAGTTACTTCTGTATTAGAGCAATAATAGAAAAATTGTGTGGTTTGTAAAGGAATTAATGGTTTTCCTGGACAATAAGCAAACTGAGTTAACAAATCCCTGACTCTCATCTTTCTCTCTCTCCAGCGATACACAGAGGGGACACTGGCCAGTGAGGATCCTTCTCTGCCGCCGATCCTCCCTCTGCAACACTATCTGGAGAGACCCATAAACCGGATCCAGAAATATCAAACGGCAATCAAGGTTGGAGCACAACTTTTAGTAACTTGTTGGCAGTGCAACAACTGGGTCTCACATTACTGAGGAAGCTAGTACAGGAAGTCCTCAATTTACAACCACAACTGAGACCAGAATTTCCATTGCTAAGCAAGGCAATTGTTAAGTGGGTGGCACCCAATTTTACGACCAATTGCCATGGTTGTTAAAGAAATCATGGCAGTTGTTAAGTGAATCGTGCGGTTGTTAAGCAAATCTGGCTTCCTGCTTTGACTTTGCTGGTCAGAAGTAGGCTGGTCGCAAATGGTGATCACATGACCCCAGGACTCTGCAACCATCATAAACACATGCCAGTTGCCAAGCTCCCAAATTTTGATCATGTCACTGAGAGGATGCTATGATGGTCATAAATACGAGGAGTAGCTATGAAACCATGCTTTTTTCAGTGGGGCTGGAACATTGAGCGGTTGCTAAAGGAACGGTTGTAAATTGAGGGTTACTTGTACAGGTTGTCTTCAGGTTAAAATGGCAATTGGGACTGGGGTTGTTGTTGCTAAGCGATGCAGGTTATGGAGGGGGTGCATGAATGCCCTTGGCAGGTGCTAGGGAGGACAGGTCGGTTGGTAGCCAGTGGGGGAGGAGAAAGAAGGAGGGGAGGGAGGAGGAAGGAGTAGGTAGGTAGGTAGGTAATTAGGAAGGAAGGAGGGAGGGAGGGAGGAAGGAAGGAAGGAAGGAAGGAAAGAAGGGAGGAAGGAAGGAAGGAAGGAAAGAGGATGGGAGGGAGGGAGGAGAGGAAGGATGAGAGGGAGGAAGGGGAAAAAGGAAAGAAAAAGAGGGTGGGAGGAAGGAAGGAGTAGGAGAAGGAGAAGAATGGTGGGGTTCTTGGCAGGTTTTTCGCAGATGACTCAATTTGATAATATAAATGTTAGAAGGGAGTTGGGATTGTGGGGAGGAGGAAGACTACTGTGGGGTCTTTGGTACTCTCTGAAGTTGGGGGTTTTCTTGAAAGACATAGCATGAACCCAACTAGGTAACATTATCAGTACTAAAAGGGGACAGGGTTTGCTCTCTCTATATATATTTAGTGGTTTTGCCTGTCAGTGTTGGTGAGAATGGTCTTAGTTGTTCCTTGATAGTCAATACTGACAGCCTTCCTTCCTTCCTTCCTTCCTTCCTTCCTTCCTTCCTTCCTTCCTTCCTTCCTTCCTTCCTTCCTTCCTTCCTTCCTTCCTTCCTTCCTTCCTTCCTCCTTCCCTCCCTCCCTTTCCACTTCAACCACCTCTCTTTTGCAAATATTCATCATGGGCGCTAGAGCACAAAGTATGCAAACGGTACCTTTCCTTGTGTTCACAGGACATGATCCGAAACAAAGCAAGGAACACTCAGAACTGTGCCCTTCTAGAACAGGCCTACGCCATTGTTTCTGCACTCAACAGGCGCGCGGAAAACAACCTTCATGTTTCTCTCATTGAGAACTACCCTGGAACACTGGAAATATTAGGGGAACCCATCCGCCAGGTAAATGAAAGCTCGTTCTCACAACACACCTTCCTGTTTAGTCTCTGCCTCTTTCTGCTGCACCCCAAAATATGCTTTTCAATTTGATCCTGGTGCTTTTCGCTGGACATGTTCTTTTATAGAGGTGCAATCAGCCGCCCAGAGTCATTTGACTGTGAGATCAGAAAATCAGTTTGGTCTAGTGCTTAAGGCACCAGGCTAGATACCAGGAGATGGTGAGTTCTAGCTCCACCTTAGGTATGAAAGCCAGTTAGATGACTTTGGGCCAATGATTAGGAGATGGTGAGTTCTAGTCCTAGGCATGAAAGCTGGGTGAGTGATTTTGGCCAATCACCAGGAGGCAGTGAGTTCTAGTTCTGCTTAGGCATGAAACCCGGTTGGGTGACTGTGGATCAGTCACCAGGAAACTGTGAGTTCTAGTCCTGTTTTAGGCATGAAAGCTGACGGTGACTTTGGGCCAATCACCAGGAGAGGGTGAGTTATAGTCCTGCCTTAGGCATGAAAGCCAGCTGGGTGACTTGGACCAATCACCAGGAGACAGTGAGTTATAGTCCTGCCTTAGGCATGAAAGTCAGCTTGGTAACTTGGGGCCAAATCCTCTCTCTCAGCCCAACCCATCTCACAGGTTTGTTGTTGTGGGGAAAATAGGAGGAGGTAGGTGTATTGGGTATGCTTGTTGCTGTGAGTTCTTTCTTCTTTGCAAAGAGAATTAAAAATCCTTCTCTTCTTTTCTGCTGACAGTTTGTTAGAGGTCTCAGACAAATAACTCAAACTCTAATCATGAATGGAGATACAGTCTGTTGCTCAACAGGGCAGATCCAGAAGCAAAGGGTCAAAACTCTTGCTGGACTACCGAAAGAATTTTCTGATGATGTGATTTATGAAGCCTATGGAACTCCCTGCCACATGTTTCGCTATTTTTTCCAGGGACAATTCATTGTGTGGGAAGGTGCTCCGGGGGCACGCATGGCTTGGAAGGGACATAAGCGACACGTCTTCCTCTTCAAGGGTTACCTGCTCGTGTGCAAGCCAAAACGAGACACGAAGTTGGATACTTACAGTTACCTATTCAAGAACATGATGAAGGTTGAATATGTCCTTCCTTAATGGTTGGCTTTCTCTGTCTCCTCTTGGGTATCTAACTAAAACCAGGTTAAGCAATCAGAACAATACTGAATTTTCCCTTGATGTAGCTTCAGAGGTCCTAGATCTCACAGCAATGCAGCCAGTTGGGTCTGGTGATTAAGGCATCAGGTTGTGAGTTCTAGTCCCATGAAAGCCAGCTGGGTGAATTTGGACCAGTCACTAGGAGACGGTGAATTCTAGTCCCACCTTGAGCATGAAAGCCAGCTGGGTGACTTTGGATGAATCACCAGAAGACAATGAGTTCTAGTACCAACTTAGGCGTAAAACCTGGCTGGGTGACTTTGGGCCAATCCCTCTCTCTCAGCCCATTCTACCTCACAAGGTTATTGTTGCGGGGAAAATAGAAGGAGGAAATATTAGGTGTGTTTGCTGCCTTGAGTTATTTGTAAAACTAATAAAGGCGGGAGGTAGACAGACAGACAACTATACAGGTAGTCCTTGATTTACGACCACATCTGAGCCGCAGATTTCTGTTGCTAAGCAAGACAGTGGTAAGTGAGTTTTGCCCCATTTTATGACCTTTTTTGTCACAGTTATTAAGTAAATCCTTGCAATTGTTAAGTTAGTCACATGATCGTTAAGTGAACTTGGCTTCCCCATTGACTTTGCTTATAAGAAGATTGCAAAAGGGGATCACTTGACCCCGGGATATTGCAACCGTCATAAATACGAGCCAGTTGCCAATGTCTGAACTTTAATCACATGACCACAGGGATGCTGCAAAGGTCGTAAGTGTGAAAAACAGTCCTAAGTCACTTTTTTCTGTGCCGTTGTAACTTTAAACGGTCACTAATCAGTGGTTGTACGTCAAGGACTATCTCTATACAGATGTACGATCTACTGCAAATGTGAGCATGATCCTGGCTGACTTGTAATCCTGGTTTTTGGTCCCTCAGCTGTCCCACATCGATGTGAATGATGTGATCGAAGGAGATGATCGGGCCTTTGAGATCTGGTACGAACGGGAAGATTCGGTCCGGAAATATCTCTTCCAGGCGCGGACCGTTATCATCAAAAACTCGTGGGTGAAGGAAATCTGTTGTATTCAGCAACGGATTAGTCTCCCTGTATGGGGTGAGTAGAAGTCAGGACTTCGGTCCCTAAAATTGATTTTTTTTGCTGCTTTTTCATGCAGTCCTTCTTTCTGAAGACCACGGGTTCAAATCCGATTTTTTTTTTTTCTGTTTCAGATCCACCCGATTTTGAGGAGGAACTGGCAGACTGTACAGCAGAACTGGGTGAAACGGTCAAGCTCGCCTGCCGAGTCACAGGCACCCCTAAACCGAGTGTCACCTGGTATAAAGGTATAACCAGCCTCAGTTTCCCCAAAACTAAGGTCAAAATGAAGTGGTCGATTTTGAACGGGGAGACTACTGATAGTCCTCAACTTATGACCACAACTGAGCCTCAAAATTTCATTTCTAAGCAAGACACAGGTTGAATTTCGCTCCATTCGATAACCTTTCTTTATGAAACCGTCATAAATATGAGTCAGTTGCCAAGCATTTGAATTTTGAACAGGGGACCATGGGGGTGCTGCAATGGACACAAGTGTGAAAAACAGTCATAAGTCCCTTTTTTCATCACCCCTGTACCTTCCAGTGGTCACTAAATGAATTGTTGTAAGTTGAAAACTACATATATATTCTTCTTCTCCCTTGTCTTGTGTTTGTTTCCCAGTAATAATACTGTACTGTATGCTAATGTTAACATGAACTTATCTTGTTGGTCAGCTGTTAATTGAAGGATATTAAGGATATTAATTATAGCATAAAAACAGAGAGAATAAAACAACAGAATGCCTGCCAAACAAAGATATTATATACAGATAGTCCTCGACTTCCAATTATACATTTAGCGACCATTCCAAGTTACAACGGCACTGAAAAAGGTGATTTATGCCTCGTCCTCGCACTTGTGACCATCACAATATCACATTGTAGAAATTTGGACACTTGGCAATCAGCTTACATTTTTAATATTTGCAACATCCTGGGGTCACACGATTGCCATTTGCAACCTTCCCACCCAGATTCCGGCAAGCAAATTTAATGGAAGAAGCTGACTTTGCTTAATGACCATGTGATTCACTTAACGATGGCAGGGATTCGCTGAATACCTGCGGCAAAAGAAATCTGGAAACAAATCCATCAAAGTAATAAATATTGTAAAATCAATCTCAACTTACTTAACAACTGCCTTTCTTAACAAAGGGCATTCTGGTCGTAAATCAAGGACAAACTGTGTGTCAAAATAAACAAAGGGAATCCATTTTACAATCATATTTAACTCTGAATCCAGCCCCATGTTCATTAAAGGGTGTCATTGTATCTCTTGCTTTACAGATGGGAAGCCGGTCGAAGTGGATCCTCACCACATCATCATCGAAGATCCTGACGGATCTTGTACATTGATCCTTGATAATTTGACCGGAGTGGATTCTGGGCAATATTTGTGCTATGCATCTAGTCCAGCCGGCAGTGCCAGCACCCTTGGGAAAATTCTCGTCCAAGGTACCAGCACTACACAAACAGACACACAGACACACAAATACACACACATACACAGGCAACCTTGGAGGTCCAGAGAGAAGTATGTAAGGTCTTTCATTGTTACACACACTGGTCCTGCTCCCAAAATGCATCCAACCAGCTAGCAGGGCTGTTGGTGTGTGATGGGGAAACACAGAAAATGGAAATTGTCACATAACACTACAAAACGCACAGCATGAGAGTCAACTGTGCAGAGGAAGGAAAGAAATTAAACTCACTTTAAAAATAGGGCCCAAGAAAAGAGACTTGTGTGCACTCCAAGGTTTGGTGGAGGATATATTGATATAATGAGGCCCAGTTTGGTCTAGTGATGAAAGTACCAGGCTAGAAAACTGGGAGATGGTGAGTTCTAGTCCCATCTTAGGCAGGAAAGTTGGCTGGGGGTCTTTGGGCCAATCACCAGGAGAGTAGGAGTTTTAGTCCACCTCAGGCATGAAAGCTGACTGGGGGACTTTCGGCCACCCAGTGAGTTCTAGTCCCACGTTAGGCACAAAAGGCAGCTGGGTGACTATCACCAGGAGACGGTGAGTTCCAGTCCCGCCTTAGGCTTGAAAGCCGGCTTGGTGACTTTGGGCCAATCACCAGGAGAGAGTGAGTTCCAGTTCTGCCTTAGGCATGAAAGCTGGCTGGGTGCCCAACCCACCTCACAGGGTTGTTGTAGAGAAAATAGGAGGAGGAAGATGTGTTGGATATATTCTCTGCCTTGAATTATTTATAAAAATAATAAAGGCGGTATCTATTCATCTATCCATCCATCCATTTATCTGTCTGTCTGTCTGTCTGTCTGTCTGTCTGTCTGTCTGTCTGTCTGTCTGTCTGTCTGTCTGTCTGTCTATCTATCTATCTATCTATCTATCTATCCGAATGAATGAATGAATGAATGAATGAATGAATGAATGAATGAATGAATGAATGAATGAATGAATGAATGAATGTCTCTTTGGTGCACCATGCTTCCAGGTGCAATGTAGGTTTAGAAGAGGATTTGACTTACTCATCTCTCTTTTCACAAAGCTTACAACTTCCTCATGGTATATTTTAATTTCCAGTGCCTCCCCGGTTTGTAAACAAGGTGAAACACGCCTATTACGCCAAAGGCACAGACGCACAGTTTACTTGCACCATCGAAGGGGCACCATGGCCCCAGATCAGGTAAGGGAATAATCAAGCCCATGCTCCACAGCGTTTTTGAATAGGACTTTCTAGCGTGCACAGGTTTTCTAGAGTGCAGAGTCCTTGATTTACAACCACAATTGGGACCCGAATCTTCGTGGCTAGGCCAGGCAGTTGTTAAATGAGTTGTGCCTGATTTTACGACCTTTTTTTGCCTGTGTTGTTAAGGGAATCATGGCGGTTGCTAAGTGAATCACATGGTCTTTAAGCGAATCTGACTTCCTCCATTGACTTGCTTGTCAGAAGTTGGAAGGTCACAAATGGCGGTCATGTGATCCCCAAGCACTGCAACCATCGTAATTGGCATGTCGGTTGCCAAACGCCTGAATTTTGATCATGTGACCATGGGAACACTGCAAAGTTCGTAAGGGCGAGGATCAGTTATAAGTCGCTTTTTTCAGTGCCGCTGTAACTTTGAAGGGTTGCTAAAGGAACGGTTGTAAGTCGAGGACTACCTGTACTTTCTGAAAGCTGTTTCCAAGGGGGGAGGAGAACCACGTAGAGATAATAATTATTGTTGCTTCCAGTTTTTACTTTTTCATGTCTTAACTGTGTCCTACTCTGCGAATAGGTAAGACATGAAAGAGTATAAAAAAAACCCTGTATTCTCTGTATTGGGCCAATCACTGGGAAATGGTGAGTTCTAGT
The DNA here is from genome assembly GCA_023970755.1 of Azemiops feae. Classification (NCBI taxonomy): domain Eukaryota; kingdom Metazoa; phylum Chordata; class Lepidosauria; order Squamata; family Viperidae; genus Azemiops; species Azemiops feae. The sequence continues at coordinate 32,292 of JALGBA010004117.1, read as the reverse complement.
CTGTCTTAGGCAGGGGTCTTCCAACTTGGCCCTGTTATGACTTGTGGACTTCAACTCCCAGAATTCCTCATCCAGGCACGCTGGCTGAGGAATTCTGGGAGTTGAAGTCCACAAGTCATAACAGGGCCAAGTCTGAAGACTCCTGGTCTTAGGCATGAAAGCTAGTTGGGTGACTGCTCCCCCCCCGTATATCAATGCCCTACTCTAAATCTTTTTTCCCTTCCCTTCCCTCTCCTCCATTATTACTTTCCTCCCTCCACTCTTCCCTTTCTTCCTGCCTCCCTCCCTCCCCTTCTTCCCTCCCTCCCTCCCTGCCTCTGTCTCTCCCTTCCCTCCCTCCCTCTTTCCTTCCCTCCCTCCTCCCTCCCTCCTTCTCCCTCCCTCCCCTCCCCCCTCCCCTCTTCCTTCCTTCCTCCCTCCCTCCCTTCCCCTCCCCCTTTCTCCTTTCTCCTCCCCTTTTCCCTCCCCTCCCCTCTTCTTTCCTCTCCTCCCCCCTCCTTATTCCAGATGGTATAAAGATGGGAACCTCCTGACCGATCCAAACAAACACCAGAGCTTCAGTGAGCCACGAAGTGGCGTGATTGTCCTGGTTATCAAAAACGCCTGTGAGGATGATGAAGGTTTATATGAGTGTGAGGTGAGTTTCTCTCTTTTTTCTTAAGTTGTTATGAGATAGGAACTTTCTCCATAAAATATCTGGGCTGAAGACCCGACTCGCATCTGCTGGGCAAGTTCAATTGTCCTGAGTTGTCTAAGCCCAACTTACACAAACAAGCTAACAAAAAACAGCAGCCTAATCAAGGAATCACCAAGATTCCCTCAGCACTGACAGGGCAAGCCATAAAATGAGAGCACTGCCTTCTAACACTGATGATGTTACCTAGTTGGGTCATCTGCAAGAAAACCACCAAGCTCGGTGGGTTTTTTTCAGTGCCATTGGAACTTTGAATAGTCACTAAATGAACTGTTGTAAGTTGAGGCCTACCTGTAATGGGTGCAAGCTAGTTAAAGTGAGATCCAACTTAGAAATAAGGAGAACTTAACCAACAATCAAATAGTGGAATAGCTTGCCCCTTGGAGCTGTGGGTGCTCCATCACTGGACATTTTCAAAAATAGACTAGACAACCATTTGACCAGGATGGTATAAGTTCTCCTGCCATGAGCAGGGGGTTGGACTAGAAGACCTCCAAGGTCCTTCCCAGCTTTATGATTCTATGTCCTACACAAAGCGATTCCTTGTCTAGATTTGTGAGCGATTTGGTTTTCTCCTTCATCTGAAATCCACACATGTTCTAACTAGCGTTGTCAACTTGTGTTCAGTTGATAAATAGGTTGGGGACTGCAAAGGGAGGCGCACACCTTTACTGCCAAACCACAACAGCCTTGGCTCCGGAGAAGAGACCTGAGCAAGCGATAACAATAGAAGGTAGGGCCTCTTGATGTGCTCTTTCGTGATGTGGTTAATTAAGGATGACTAATTGTGACTAATTAAGGACTGAATGGGTGCATTGTCTTATCTCTCAGAAGACGTGGCATTCCTATTTGTTGTTGGGACCTTGTTAGTGATTGTGTTTGCCTGGTCCGGTATTGTTGTTATTTTGTGGCGGAAGAGGTCCAGGTCTACAGCCCCCTGTTCAATCAGCGGGTTGGACTAGAAGACCTCTAAGGTCCCTTCCAACCCTGTTATTCTACGTTCTAGCCTCACTGTGGATCAGCTCAGGGCGGTGCCTCCACAGAAAAGTCAGCTGGTAAGACTACACAAGTGAAAGGAACACTATCCGTTGTTCAGTACCCACAACAGTGGTGTGAATCAGACGCAGAACATCTTGTAACCAATCAAAGTTTATTTTATGATCCCAGAGATTTACTCTCCCGGTCTTCCATAAGTTGGCAATAACTAAGATTCTTCTGTTCAGATCTTAAGTTGGACGAAATGGAATTTGTATAAATATATTTGTTTATATTCCGCCCTTATTATTATTATTTTTACAAATCACTCAAGGCAGTGAGCATGTCCAACATACTTTCCTCCTCCTATTTCCCCCTCAATAGCAATCCTGTGAGGTGGGTTGAGCTGAGAGGAGGACTGGCCCAAGTCACCCAGCCGGACCAAGAAGAAGGAGGGCCTTCTCTGTGGTGGTTCCCTCCCTGTTACTTAAAGGCCCGTCTTCTTCCAGTTACAGCTACCTGACCCACCAGGGCAGGGAGGCAGGGTGTGTTATGGGTCTCCTCTCTTAAGGAGGTCTAGCTGGTGGGACCAAGAAGCAGGACCTTCTACGTGGTGGCTCCCCCCCGCCCCCGTGGAACATTATCCATGTGAAGATAGATACCAATAAATACTAGATGATGACATCAACCAGATCTACTACTAAATTGAGACTATCTCAGTGACATTTTTTTTTTTTTTTGAGATTGAGAAATGGAGGTTGTAAGGCCTACAACTGTCTAATAATGCTGTGAATAAAGTAGGTTCTTGAGTGTTCTAGGTATTACTAATTCTGGGGTTTGGGGGGGGGGTTAGGATTTGCTACTGCAACAAATGTGGAATTGAATTATTTGTGAAGGGTAAAGCATTCTTGATATTGTGAATCTGGGTGTTTGCAAAGGGTGGAAGGAAGGACACCTGAACTGTGATATCCTCACACATTTGACATGACTTAAGGATCTACAGCAGAGATTATGACACAATGGCACCACAACGCGGCATGGTTTTGACATTTTAAGGGTTGTGTTGGCTGCCGCTAACGGGTGATTTACAGTTATCCTTGGCAAAGAGGGAACTTGGTTTTAAAAATAATTCCTTTCTTTTCAGCTGACAGTTTGTTAGAGGTCTCAGACTGATATTTATTTGTACCCCGCTTTTTATTTATTTATTTTACAAATAACTCAAGGCAGAGAACATATCTGCCACACTTTCCTTCTCCTATTTTCCCCACAACAACAACCCTGTGAGGTAGGTTGGGCTGAGAAAGAGCCTTTCATACCTAACACATAACTAGAACTCACCGTCTCCTGATGAGTGGTCGAAAGTCATCCAGCCTGCTTTCTTTCTTAAGGCAGGGGACTAGAACTTACTGTCTCCTGGTAATTGGCCCAAGGTCACCCAGCCGGGTTAAATGCCTAGGGTGGGACTAGAACTCACTGTCTCCTAGTGATTGGCCCAAGGTCACCCAGCCGGGTTAAATGCCTAGGGTGGGACTAGAACTCACTGTCTCCTAGTGATTGGCCCAAGGTCACCCAGCTGGGTTTAAAGACTAGGGTGGGACTAGAACTCACTGTCTCCTAGTGATTGGCCCAAAGTCACCCAGCTGGGTTTAAAGACTAGGGTGGGACTAGAACTCACTGTCTCCTGGCGATTGGCCCAAAGTCATCCAGCCTGCTTTCATGGCTAAAGCAGGTCTAGAATTCACCATCTCCTGTTGATTGGTCCAAAGTCACCCAGCTGCCTTTCATGCCTAAGGCTAGGCTAGAATTCCCAGACTTCTCGTGAGTGGCCCAGAACCCCATCTGGCTGTCATGGTTAATGTGGAACTAGAAAACGTCTCCTGGCAATTGATCCAAAATCACTCAGCCGGCTTTCATTCCTAAGTCAGAACTAGAACTCACAATCTCCTATTTTCTAGCCTGGTGTCTTAATCACTAGACCAACCTGACTATTTACCTGGGGTCATGGTATTCAGGAATTTAATCTTTTTAATTGAGTCTGTCTCTGTAGTTTATGCTTGAACTGGACAACCCTTCGTCTGAAGTGTTGTAGGGTTTCCCTCTTGAGCAGAGGTCCCTTCCAACTCTGTTATTCTGTTACTTTGTGTGGGAAGTCTGACCTTTTCACTTGTGGTGACTAAACTGGAAATTTACATTTTATTTATACATTATACAAATTATAATTTAATTTTAATTTAAAATACGGTTCGTAGTAAATTTCTTATCCGTGTTTTAGAAAGACGTCCGCATTCCTCCATTAATACCCTGTGATGGAATTAATTTGAAATTTCTTTTGTCAAGTAATAAATCAATAAATATTGGTGTAATTTGGGATACCTGTACCATGCAAATGGCATTTTGCTTCTGAAGGGGAAACGGACAGGAAAGATAATAAAGCTGGCTTGGATACCATCTTCTCTGCCTGTTGAAGAATCGAATTTTGTTTTACTTCGTCTCATCGGCCTATATTATTTGAATTTTGCAAGCCTACCATATTAATTGCTAAAAGCTGGAGCAATCAAACTCCACAGCTTTTAACCTGCTTTGCCACGCTCAATGCTGTTAAAATATCAGGAGCATCATATCTTTTTTTGAAAGGGGTTCTAAAAATTCTAAAAAATGGCCAGCGCAATGCTAATTTTCTCTTCTTGTTATAAATCAGACTGAGTAAATTCCAAGATTCTCTTTTACTATGCCACATAATCCTTTTATTTCTTTTAGAAAGCAAAGGAGGTTAAAAAATTGTACTGTGATAAAGTGAATTTTATTCCTCCTGGGACAGGTGGAACACAGTTTTATTAAAGGAGGACTTACAAACTAGTTTATTTTAATGCACTTAAGAAATTCATATAGCAGGAATGCAAATGTTCCGATTTCTTGCAGTTCTGGAGCTGATTTGTTAAATGAAAAAGTTTGCTGAAGTTTGTTTATTTGTGTCAGAAGCCTTACAATTAAAATAAGGCATACTATATGACATAAAATTTAAAATACAAAATACAAGATTAAAATACAATTGTCTTCGACTTACGGCCACAATTGAGCCCATAATTTCTGTTGCTAAGCAAGACATTTGTTAAGTGAGTTTTGCCCCATTTTACGATCTTGCTTGTCACAATTGTTAAGTGAATCACTGCAAATATTAAGTTAGTAGTAACACAGCTGTTAAGTGAATCTGGCTTCCCCATTGACTTTGCTTGTGAGAAGGTCACAAAAGGGGATCATGTGACCCCAGGATACTGCGACCGTCATAAATATGAACCAGTTCCCCAGGGTCTGAATTTTGATCACATGACCAGGGGACTGTAAGTGTGAAAAACGGTCATAAGTCACTTTTTTCAGTGTTGTTGTAACTTTGGTCACTAAATAAACTGTTCTAAGTTGAGGACTACAAGTATGTACAAATTAAATAGATCTTGCCCAGAAAAGTTAGAAAGTCGAAGCTTATTTATAAAGCTGATGGTTATACAATGTTTGATTCCTTTCAAACATTGTATTTTTCCAACAATATGTTAACTTCGCTCACATATCTCTGATTTGGCAAATTGCAAGTCTGTGGAGGCCCCATCTCATATAGTTAGCCCTCAACTTACAACCATTCATTTAATGACTGTTCAAAGTTACAATGGCACTAAAGAAAGTGACTTACAACCGGTCCTCGCTCTTACAACCATCACAGCACCCTTACGGTCATGTGATCAGAATTTGGGCACTTGGCAACTGACTCCTATTTATGACGGTTGTACAGTGTCCCAGGGTCATGTGATCACCATTTGCAACCTTCTGACAAGCAAAGTCAAGGGGGAAGCCAGATTTGTTTAACAACCACGTGATTCACTTAACAACCATGGAGATTCACTTCACAACTGCAGCAAAAATAAAGATAATAAAATTTGGTGCGATTCACATAACTTACTTAGCAAAGAATGTTCCGTTCTCAACTGCGGTCGTAAGTTGAGGACTATCTGTATTTAAGAATGCGTGGAATATTACATTTGAAATAGGTGATATTTTTAAAAATAATAATCATGTCCTATTCAGCACACTAACCCATTACATCCTGGTGTTTGCCTTTGCTTCTGTCTTTCTGACTTTCAGGCACAATAAAACAGTAAGATAAAGATTATCAGTGCGCCGTTTCAACATTACAAAAATTGGGAACATTTTATTCAACCTGTTTTGCTTTCATCTAAAATGATGTCAGGGCTGTTGAGATTTTGTTACCGGTTTAGCGGTGCTTTGTGAAACCCCGGCATCCTCAGAAGGGGTCAAAAAAAGTCAAGATGGTATCCCCGATAGAGCAATCAAAGCATTTTTATTTATTTTGCATTTATTGTGACACACAATAAAAAGGAGCAGGGTTTCAGTGAGGTATTCATGACTAATAAACTGATTTTTTTCCCCTGCAGAGATATCCCAGTTTTTAAATGCCTTTCTAGACAAAACAGGAGAATTTGAACGTATCCTATTGAACACGATTTAAACGGAGAAATTATTTGCATACAGGTAGTCCTCGACTTACAAGAGTTCATTTAGTGACCGTTCCAACTTACACTAGCACTGAAAAACAGTATTTCACATTTACGACCGTTGCAGCATCCCCATGGTCAAGTGATTCAAATTCAGACCCTTGGCAACCGGCTCGCATTTATGACGGTCGCAGCATCCCCGGGGGGGGTCACATGATCCCCTTTTGCGGCCTTTCGACAAGCAAAGTCAATGGGGAAGCCAGATTCACTTAACGACCGTGCTATTGACTCAACACCTGCAGTGATTCACTTAACAATCGTGGCAAGAAAGGTCGTAAAACGGGGCAAATGTCTCACTTAGGAACAGAAATGTTGGGACCAATTTTGGTTGTAAGTTGAGGACTACTTGTAATTCACATTTTGAAAGGCATTATAGCGTGCTCTCTTCTTTCTTTCTTTATTTCTTTTGGGAAAAAAAATAATTCTAGCAGCAGCTAGAATTGCTGGTTTGGCTTTACTGCAAAACGTGAAAGAGACCATTATAAAAAAAACCGTCACATTAATATACTAATGGCATGTTTAGAGGACACCCAACGCAACGCCTTTTCTCACAACGGCAATTGTCTGGATGGAAATGCTTTCGAAGCAGATGAAAATCTAACGTGGAAAGCAATCGGGATACAACCACAGGTAGTCCTCGACTTACAACCATCCGTTTCGTGACCGTTTGAAGTGAACAAAAGTGGCTGGCAACCGGTCCCGGCGTTTACAAACCATTGCTTGCGGTCACATGACCCAAATTCAGATGCTTGGAACTGGCGTGTATTTCCGAAGTTTTGCAGCATCACCCGATACCCACTTGCAACCTTAAGACAAGCAGTCAATGGGAAAAGCCGGATTCGCTTAATGGCCATGCAGTTCACTTAACAACTGTGGTGATTGGCTTAGCAACCATGGCAAAAAATGTTGTAAAATCAGGCGTGACTCGCTTAACCAACCACCTGGCTCAGCAAAGGAAATTCAGCTCCCGGTTGTGGGTCGTAAGTCGGAGACTACCTGTATGCCAAATCAACAATTGTGATATAGGTGCCCTGACACTCCGAGCTGTATTAGCGAAGCAACCTTGTATTGTGATCCACAAATCACTTAAGATGCTGATTATTTGTCGTTTTCTTGCTCTTTCTTTCTTTCTTTCTTTCTTTCTTTCTTTCTTTCTTTCTTTCTTTCTTTCTTTCTTTCTTTCTTTCTTTCTTTCTTTCTTTCTTTCTTTCTTTCTTTCTTTCTTTCTTTCTTTCTTTCTTTCTTTCTTTCTTTCTTTCTTTCTTTCCCCACTTTGTGCTTCCTTAACAAGTAGACTAGCACAACAACAAAGAAATCTACAAATTTGGGGTGAGGACAATGCATACAGAGTCAAGGAGCAAGCACAAGGTTTCTAATTTGAACCATTTCAACTTCAACACAATTACAGGTAGTCCTCAACTTATGACCATTTGTTTAGTGACCGTTCAAGTTACAACAGCACTGAAAAAAGTAACTTATGACTATTTTTCACACGACCATTACAGCATCCCGACAGTCACGTGATCAAAATTCAGACCCAAGGCAACTGGCATGGATTTATGACGGTTGCAGTGTCCCGTGGTCATGCGATCCCCTTTTGCGACCTTATGATGAGCAAAGTCAATGGGGGAGCCAGATTCACTTAACAACCGTGCTACTAACTGAGCAACTGCAATGGTTCACTTAACAACTGTGGCAAAAAGGGTCGTAAAATGGAACAAAACTTCTTGCCTTAACAACTTAATACTTAACATGTGTCTTACTTAGCAACATAAATTTTGGGCTCAATTGTGGTCGTAAATCGAGGACTCCCTGTATTATTACTGTAAAACATTTATTTCATACTTAAGATTTCCATCATTTTCGGGGAATTCGGAACTGCAGAGTGATGGGAAATCCCTTCAGATGCCAAATCTCTGTGTTCCACTCTAGCTAGAGGTAGTCCTCGACTTAACGACTATTCATTTAGTGGCTGTTCAAAGTTATAATGTCTTGAAAAAAATGACTTATAATCACTCCGAAGATCATCACAGCAACCTAATTCGTATGATCACAACTGGGACACTTGGCAAGTGATTCATATTTATGACGGTCACTGTGTCCTGGGGTCACATGATCACCATTTGCTGGCTTCTGAAAGCAAAGTCAATGGGGGAAGCCAGATTCACTTAACAACCATGTGATTCGTTTAACAACCATGGCGATTCGCTTACCAAACCCAGCAAAAAAGATCATTAAATTGGATAGAACTCACTTAACAACCACCTCACTTAGCGACAGACATTCCCATCCCAATTGCGGTCATAAGTCGAGGACTATCTCTCTTTATAACCCAAAAATGTTTTCTTTTCAGTCCAACCCAGTTACATTTAACCCTTATTAAGATTTTAAGTTTGGAAATAAGCTTTTAACCAGGCTTAAGACAAACCTTCATCTGTGGTCAGTTTAAGTGATTTGTGGATTTAATTATCACAGTTTGCTGAAATTGGTTGAAACCTCGGGAAAAAAACAACCGTGGGATTGTGTTAATTTTATTTTTCCTCTCCATTCTTTCCACTCCAGGTTTTTAAATTTCTTTTATTTGCATAACAAATTTAATGTGATTGTGAGCTTCTGCCTTTTTTTTAACACCATGCTGTTCATACTGTTTTCTTTGTAGTCACTGAACAAGAAACTAAAGTGCCTAAGAAAACCATCATCATGTAAGTCATATACGTATACATATATATATATAAATTAGCATTTGTGTTGTGCTGTGCTGCCTCTTTGCATGTTTCCATAATCAACCTATAGAGGAGGTCCTTGACTTTCAACCCTTCATTTAACGACCATTCTAAGCTACAAGGTCACTCAAAAAAGTGACTGACAACCATTCCTCGCACTTATGACCATTGCAGCATTTTCCGCATGGTCACATGATCCAAATTTGAGTGCTTAGCAACTGGCATATATTTACGACGGTTGCAGCATCCCGGGGTCACACAATTGCTGTTTCCAAACTTCCGACCAGCCAAGTCAGTGCCTGGGGGGGGGGCAGGAGCTCGATTCCCTTAACGTCCGCCTGGTTCAGTTAACAACTGCAGTGATTCACTTAACAACTGTGGCAAAAGAAAGGTTGCAGTTTACAAATGCAACAAAAATAAAGTTCATACAATGGGGCACAACTCACTGAGCAACCTCCACGCTTAGCAATGAAAGCACCAGTCTGAACTGTGGTCATAAGTCGAGGACTACCTGTATTTACTGGCTGTGCAAAAGTGGCATTTTGGGGGGTTAGGAGAAAAATAGGCCAGGGGACAAAACCGCTGGAGGTGTGATTGTCTGTTTCACAATCTTCCTGAGATAGACCAGATGTAAATTGTGAGGTCTGATCAGGCCAAAGTCAGGGAGGGACCACAGATATCCAGCTTGGCACTGCACTAATTCACAAGACAGACTGTGTGCAAAGCTGCCTTTGAAGGACCAGCAATCTTGTCCTTTTTCTCTTTATCTCTGCCCACGATTAACCATACCGAGGAAGGAGAAATTGGCAATCTAATTGACTTTTCTTCCCTGGCATACAAAGTGAAGGTAGAGAAGAAGAGAATTAAAAGTAACCCAAGCTCTTAATAATCTTCTAACTGCTAGCCCATCTGTTTCTCTTTCCCCTTCCTTCCTTCCTTCCTTCCTTCCTTCCTTCCTTCCTTCCTTCCTTCCTTCCTTCCTTCCTTCCTTTTTCCTTCTTTCTTTCTTGCCTTCCAGCCTTTCCTTTCTCCTTCCCTACACTATTTCTTTCCTTCCTTCCCTGCTCCCTCCCTCTACTTTTTCCTTCCTTCTTTCCTCCTTTTTCTTTCCTCCCTCCCTCCCTTTCTCCCTCCACTTTTTCCTCCCTCCCTCCCTCCCTCCCTTCCTCATTAATTCTTTTCTTCATTCTCTCTTTCCTTCCTCCACTTTTTCCTCCCTCCCTCCCTCCCTTCCTTCCTCCTCCCTCCACTTTTTCCTTCCTCCCTTCCTCCCTCTCTCCCTCCCTCCCTTCCTTCCTCTTCCCTTCCCTTCCTTCCTTCCTTCCTCCCTCCCCTTTTTCCTTCCTTCCTTCCTTCTCCCTCCCTCCCCCCTCCCTTCCTTCCTTCCTTCCTTCCTTCCTTCCTCCTTCCCTCCCTCCCTCCCTCCCTCCCTCCCTCCACTTTTTCCTTCCTTCCTGGAAGAAGGCAACCCAGGACCATCTTGTACCTGGGAGTCAAAAGAGTCAAGATGCCCTCTGTGAGCATTTGAGCAGTTGAGGCTCTTTCGGGCATGCAGAAAAACTGGCTGCAATTGCCCTCTTGACCTCTTTTGACCCTCCCTCAGATGCAGCTTTTAACACTACCTGCCCTTCTCTTGTCGTGCTGGCAAGTTCATTGGAAGCAAAGACGCTCTGGAATGGCTTTTAGGGCTAAGATAGGAGGGGAAGATCAGGCCTCTCTCTTAACACAACTAGCTTTCAGTAAGGATTGTTAGAACCTCTCAATCCTTGTCTTAATGCTTTTTTGCTTCTGTTGCTAACTAAGCAATTCCATATTCCATATGGTTCCTTGCCAACACAAATGCTACTTTCTTAAATTTGATTGTAAAAAGCATACCCCCTTTTTACTGAGAATATTTTGAGTTGCACTCTATGAGCAAAATTTACAACGGCACTGAAAAAATTGACTTAAGACCGTTTTTCACACTTACAACCATCGCAGCATCCCCATGGTCAAGTGATCGAAATTCAGAAACTTGGCAACTGGCTCGTATTTATGACGGTTGCCGTGTCCCCAGGGTCACGTGATCCCCTTTTGCGACCTTCTGGCAAGCAAAGCCAATGAGGAAGCCAGATTCTTTTAACAACTGTGTTATTAACTTAACAACTGCAGTGATTCATTTAACAACTGTAGCAAGACAGGTTGTAAAATGGGGCAAAATTCACTTAACAACTGTCTCGCTTGGCAGCAGAAATGTTAGGCTCAATTTGGGGTCATAAGTCGAGGACTACCTGTAGTTCTTGAGACTACAGCAAGGTGTCCTCAGCTTGTTTACTGAACTCAAGTGCCAAGTGGCCTGCATGAGACTTGAGGAATTATAATATTTTTCCTTCTTCCTGCCTCCAATTTAGAAAAATACTCTATTGAAACAAAAGCTGGGTTGTTTCCTTGCAGATGTTTCATGACCCAACTAGGTAACATCATCAGTCTAGCACTGAGGATGCAACCTAGTTGGGTCATGAAATGTCTGCAAGAAAACAACTGCGTTCAAAGTGCACCATGGACCACACAGTTCAACCCTCTTCTATCTTTTGAAATAGTTCAGAAGGTTTTGTTTTTTTCTACACTGAAAAAAATTTCAGGGAGCTGAAGGGAATTGAGACTTCTGAAATGGAGACATGTTGGTGGTGAGGATAAAAAAAAACAACCCTTTCAAGCAGTAATTTCTGCATGCACCCAAAGCTCACAAAACTAACCCTGCTGTGCTTCATTTTTGCATTAACCTGTGATGCAGCGTGCATTCCCATGGTTTGAGAATTGGGGGACATCCTTGATCCTCTCTGAGCTTGGTGCTTTTTCTTGCAGACGTTTCATGACCCTACTAGGGAATGTCGTCAGTGCTAGAAGGGAGGGGGGTTTGCGGAGTGGAGGAGGAGGAGGAGGACTGTGGGGTTCTTGGTGCTCTCTGAACTTGGTGGTTTTTCTTGCAGACCTTTCATGACCCTATTAGGGAATGTCAGCACTGATGATGATTCCTAGTTTGGTCATTAAATGTCTGCAAGAAAACAACCAAGCTCAGAAAACACCAAGGAGCCCACAGTCATTGACAACCACCACCTCCTCCTCCTCCTCCTCCTCCTCCTCCTCCTCACAAAGCCCACTCCCTCCTGCACTGATAATGTTACCTAGTTGGGTCATGAGTTGTCTGCAAGAAAACTCCAAGCTTAGAGAGTATCAAGGATCCCCCAGTTCAGCCCTGAGCTCCTAGTACTCTCTTCTATAGACCCTTCCTTTCTCACCCAACCCCAATCTCCAACGTTTTCACCATCAGAGAGGAAACCATCACCACCGTTGTGAAAAACCCGAGGACCAAACGAAAGCCATCTCCCGCCCGTCCATCTTCCAGCTACGCTCCTCGCTCTCCGGGCTCGGAGTTCGCAACATCGGAGCCAATTTATGTCAGCAAGATTAGGCAACCCGGTCCCAGGCACGACCCAGAAGGAGTAGGGAAGACTGCCATTCCTACTCTTTTTGTGACAGACCCTCAGGAGAGGCAAGGAGTTGCAGGCAGGCGTATCAGTGTAGAAACCCCTCTGGAAGAACAACGGAAGTGGGTAGAAGTGGAAGAAATAATTGAATTTAATGTGCAGAAACCAACCCAGATGTCAAGGAAGAGAAGCGTATCGCCCGCGCGATCCGAGAAGGAGGAATTTGTGTCAGCCTATCCTCGGCCCACCACGAGACCCAGGCCTTCCTCTGAAGATGACCCAAATGTGAATAATTCCAACAACAAACGAGTCGAGCAGGTTGAATCACCCATCTCCCAAGATGTTCAAACATCTGGAGGACCAAGGGGAAACCAAAATGAAAGTTCTTGTGTGGAGCTAGAAGGAAAGAGACATCTTCATGAGTCCAGACGCTGCACTGACTCATCTGAGGCTACCACGGTTGAAACATCTCAGATGGGCCTTCAGCTCCCCCAGGTTGAGGACTATGTTGTGGAGGAGTCATCTCCAGAACATGAGACTCTTCCAGATCAAAAAATAACAGTAGATGATCCCAGTCGGGGAGACCTCTCCGATCTTGGCGATCGTGAACTCAAAATCCTTACTCGGAACGGGAAAGCATTAACTTTGGAGGACCTTGAAGATTATGTCCCTGAAGAAGGAGAGACCTACCGATGCAGCCATCTTAATTCCGAAGAAGATAAACCTTGCGAGATAGCGGTTCTCCAGACCGAGATCAACAAACCCACCATCGGCAAACCAGTATTACTGAACGTCGGAAGACCCGTGGTTTCTGAATCCAGACAAACCTTCTTTAGCAAATTTGAAGGCCGTCGCCCTGGAAGTATCTTCGTGTCGGCATCCAGAGTGACCGAGACGCAACCTAGAGATCCCACCAACGTTTCTTTCCAAATTGGCGAGTCCCACCGACCAACTTTCTGTACACAAGTCCAGTTGTCCCCGGACAGCGGCGCATCCAATTTCAAAACCGAAGTGTCCACTCGAAGCTACAGCACCTCTGTCGGAGAAACGGTCACGTTCCACATCAAGAAGGACGATCCTTCCCAAAGTTAACGAGAAATTAATGCCAGATCTCTTAACCATGATGAACAATTTTTTTAAAAAAACAACAACTACGTAACCATCGACCTCAGCAGCCATCAACGCCTTCACCAAAGGGAAGAACAAGAATCTGAATGGAGAAACTACAATTTAAAAAATAAAATCCTAGAAAATAATGACGTACCATAAAACCGATGTTTTGCAAGGGAACACTTCTGTCAGTACCAGCTATAATATAATCTTTGATTTGTAACTTTATTTCCCCATTTTGTATTAAAAAAATAGCACACCATTCCATCGTAAGGCATTGAGGTGCAGTAGAACTAAAACATCGCTAGTGAGACGAGATTAAATTATGGTTATTTTCTCTTAAATGGGTGATACGAAACTGCTGATTTTTTTTTTAACGTTACAAAAAAGGCAATTCAGAATTTAACAATTCTAATTCCTTTCTTTTGCAACTTCTGAGGAAATTCAATAAGATGTAGCACAGGTAGTCCTCGACTTACAACAGTTCATTTAGTCACTGTTCAGAGTTACAATGGCACTGAAAAAAGTGACTTATGACCATTTTCCCCACTTATGATCATTGCAACATCCCCAAGGTCACATGATCAAATTTCGGATATTTGGCAACTGGTTCACATTTATGACGTTTGGAGTGTCCTGGAATCACATGATCACCTTTTTGCAACCTTCTGACAAACAAAGTCAATGGGGAAGCCAGATTCACTTAACAACAGTATTACTAATTTAACAACTGCAGTGATTCCCTTAACGGTGGCAAGAAAGGTCATAAAATGGGGCAAAATTAGCTTAAGAAATATCTTGCTTTGTAATAGAAATTTTGGGCTCAAATGTGGTCATAAGTCGAGGACTAACTGTATTCTGTTGCAAGAGTTGTGAGAATTATTTCACCGAATCAATTTTAATCTCACTGACAGAAGTGACACTACCATGAGCTTAAATGCAGACAATAAATCCATTTAAGGGACTTCTGGCTTGTATTTTGATTTTTGCTAATTTCTTGCTGATCCCAAAACACATTGGGTTGGTGCCAAAATGTTGACCGAATACTTTGTTCTCTCCGATCTTTCTTGACACGGTTCCTTTTATTAAAATGAAGATTATATTGGATAAATATGTTTTCTTATAGGTGGCTCCTTGCTGGTTCTCACAAACAATAACTCCAATAATTTTTGACGTTGTCCTTCCAATACCATCTGGTTTGGCAAGTTCTCAACACAGATAAAAACAATACCAATTTATGGATGAGTGAGTTAAATGAATGGCTGAATAGTCCTTCATAATTCATCCTTCATTGACAGATTTATCTGAACCACAAATGGAGAATAGAGTATTCTCACCTTGCTGAAAAGATCTTCTCCAACCCAAAATGGGGGTTCTTCTGAAGATCACCCAACATTTGTTATTTTTAGTCTGGCAAGCATTTTTGCCTTGAATACAGGTAGTCCTTGACTTACAACCATTCTTTTAATGATCAGAGTTACAACAGCACTGAAAAAAGTGACCTGTTACCGTTTTTCATGCTTATGACCGTCGCAGTGTCCCTGTGATCACGTGATCAAAATTCAGACGTTTGGCAACTGGCATGTACTTTTGATGGTTGCAATGTTCTGGGGTCATGTGATCACCTTTTGTGACTTGACAAGCAAAGTCAATGGGAAGCCACTTTACAGCCATGTTACTAACTTAACAACTGCACTGACTCAATAACTGACAAGAAGGGTCATAAAACAGAGCAAAACTCACTGAACAAATGTCTTGCTTAACAACAGAAATTTTGGCTTCAATTGTGGTCATAAGTTGAGGACTACCTGCAAACATCACACCACAAAGCGTTTTAGAAGGCTGGATATTTGTTAGTTGTGATCTTGGGCAAATTTCATTCAGTCCCTTTCATTTTGCAAACCCCCTTTTTCGATCATTCTTTACATGGTTACATTGTGGTGTCTGTGCATTTTTAACTATGCCGGTTACCAAAATTTTAAGATCTGCAACCACCTCTCTGCAGAAAATTATGCAACCCGTCAGTGTACATTTGGAAACACAAAACTATGGACTTTGTAAAACGTGGAAATTTTAAGGAAGCTCATTAAACAGATGGCAGAAATGTTCATTAATGATTTGACTGAGCAGTAACTAAAGAAAAAATAACTTACATTTCTCTTGATCAGCTATTTTTTTTTAATTTTCAACCACTGGATATTTGTGACATTTTAAAAAAAAACTTTTTGAAATGTTATGGTGCATCCTAGGGGGAAAATTTTTTTTTCTTGCCCATATGGGATTTACAATCTGTAGATAAATGTTGGTGTTTCTTATAAAGGAATAATAAGAATTTATACTGAGTAACCTTTGTGTTGATGAACCAGCTAGATTAGGTATTCTTGGTGGAAAGTAAACAGATTGTTTCAAAGAGTAAACAAATTCAGAGACGAGATGTCAACTGGAACGACACTCAATTTTCTATCAATAAAAAGTCAGTGGCATTGTATTTCTTTTGTTGTGGTTTTTTTTCAAAGTAATTTCCCCCCCCCCCAATTTTTAATTGTCATTTGGGCTATGAACCAAATGTATTTGAGGTGTCTCTATAGAGCAGGGGTGTCAAACTGTCGGCCCACGGGCCAGATCCGTCATGGCAAAAACGCGCCCACCCCATTGCCGGCAATGGCAAAAAAGTCACGATACGTCGCGACACGTCACGTGACGTTGCGAGTTTGACACCCCTGCTATAGAGGAATAAAATGCGATGGGAAATTTATGCATGAAACAGTTCCTCGAAACTTAGCATCCATTCAAGAAGGAAGTTCAGCATTTCTTCTATACACATAGTCCTCGACTTACGACCATTCGTTAAGCGACCATTGGGAGTCCCAACGGCACTGAAAAAAGGAACTGATGACCATTCCTCGCACTGATGACCTTTGCTGCATCCGCAGGATCATATGAACACACTTTGGGTGCCTGGCAACTGGCATGTATTTACGACGGTTGCAGGGGTCACGTGATCACCATTTGCGATCTTCTGAAGCCTGATTCAGTTAATGATCCCATGGTTCATTTAACAACTGCAGAGATTCGCTTAACCACCGTGGCAAAGAAGGTTGCAAAATCAGGTGCCACTCGCTTACAACTGCCTTGCTTAGCAACGGAAATGCCAATCCTGGGCTGGGCTGAGAGTGATTGGCCCAAAGTCACCCAGCCGGCCTTTGTTCCTAAGGCCAGACTAGAACTCACCGTCGCCTGTGAGCGGCCCAAAGTCACCTAGTTGACTCGTGCCTGAGGTAGGACTAGAACTCCCAGTCTCCCGGTGCCTGGCCCAAAGTCATTAAGCTGGCTTTCATGCCTAATGCAGGACTAAAATCTCTTGGTGATTGGTTCAAAGTCATCCAGTCGGCTTTTATGCCTAAGGCAGGATTTGAACTCAGGATGTCTTGCTTTCTAGCCTGCATTAGACCAAAAATCTCCCTAGATTAGGTGTTTTTATTTTTTCCCCTTTTCTTCCCCAAACCGCCTGTCATCACTTGTTGAGGCTTTCAGAGGTATTTGCAGAAGGTCAGAATAGTCAAAATGGGCGTCCCCAATGCCATCCATGAAGCTGTGCCTTGTTTAATGTCCGCCATGTATCACGGCCACAGTGTATTCTGTCTGCAGAGTCCTTCAAAAAAAAAAAAATTGCTTCAGAGAATACCCTGTGGCTGTTGGTGTCTATGTTTGTTGTTGGAATGCGACTTATTTTAATGGCCATCATCACAATCTCTTGATCAGTCCCATGCAAGGAACCCATTGCATTCCAAAAAAGTCACACCCACACCCACACCTGTTTCACAGAAGTAAACACGTAGGATATACATCTGGAGCTGGGCTGGCAGGAAAAATCCCTTTCAGATTGAGGTCATCTTGCAAAACTGTTCGTCTGAGCATGTGCAGAGCATGCTGTTGCTCGAGCTTCATTGAGTTTTGTGGAGTGAAATCCTGATTGTACAATCGATCCTGTGACTGGACGGAGATTTCTAAGTACAGGTCGTCCTCAAATTATAACGACAATTGAGCCCCAAGTTTCCATTGCTGAACGAGATGAATATGAAGCGTGTTTTGCCCTTTTTACGACCTTTCTTACCACAGTTGTTAAGTGAATCACCGCAGTTTTGAAGTGAATCTGGCTTACCCCATTGACTTATCAGAAAGTTGCTAAAGGGGATCACATGACCCTAGAACCCTGTAACCGTCATAAATACGAGCCAGTTGCCAAGTGTCCGAATTTTGATCACTTGCCCATGCGAATTCTGCAACTGTTGTAAGTGTTAAAAACAGTCATAAGTCACTTTTTTCAGTACTGTTGTAACTTTGGACAGTCATTAAATGAATGGTTATAAGTCGAGGACCACCTGTTCCTGTTTTTGGGTCTGTCATAACTTTGAATGATCGCTAAATGACCGGTCGTAAGTCAAGGCCTACCTGTAAAGTGAGATGAGGAGTATTAACAATAGATTAAACTCAAGAACAAACTTATCTATTGTCCTTCTGGGTAGGAAAAGATACTGCTCCATCTGCAGTGTTGATCTGGGGATCTACTCAAGATCTGTTAAACCAATCTGGGAAAGGTAATCTACTTCTAGAAAGGTGTTCCTAAGCAAACCTTTCAAGTCTACATCCATTACAACATATGTATCACAACACCATGTCCTCCTAGTTTTACTGTAATATCTCTTTTTATAACCTCTTCTCCTACTATTAAAAAAGAGGGCCATGTTTCATGAAGTCTACACCAAAGCATAACTTTCTACCCCCGGTGATTACAAATTAAAATTTTGGATCCTTTTCCATTTAGAGACTCCATAACTCAAAAGATGCTTCCAGTAGAACACTTCCTTAGGAGATGCCCAAGGGCATCTCAAGAACATCCAACTTTAGATGTTCTACAGATCCATAGACCCTCTTCAAGTTGGAGAGCTCAGCAATCTGTCCAACGTGATAGTCCTCATCCAAAAGAGTTTGTCAGTTGGGGTAGTGTTGTAGGCCTGCTAAGAGGTCTTCATGTTGACTCTTCATGACTGCCCAGGTTGGAGGTCCTGTGTCTGTGGCAATCAACTTCATGGGATTAATAGAGGAAGAGGTATCTGGTTGATTGGTGGGCCAACAAAAGTCTTCTTAGGTTGATGATCTTCTACATAGCTCTTCCTTATTGAGTTTTAGAACCTCCTTCTTCTGAGCTGATGGTCATTTCCCTGAAACTTCCTGGAGAAGTTTCAGGAAGTTTCAGGATGGCTGATAGGGCCCCCCAAAAATCAAGATGGTAGCCATGAAGATATGACTCATGCCCACTTTTTTTTAAAGCATATTGCAGACACAATGCTCATTTAAAAGGGAAAAAAAACAGGAAAAGCTTTGATGCTATCCTTGTGGTGGCCACCATCTTGATTTTTGGGGCCACCTCCTGAGGATGCCCCTAGATAGGATACTCAGCATATCGAATGAATTGTAATTCCACCTAAAGTGGAAATTGGGAAAGCCTTGAAGGTGTCCAGAAGCACTTTTGATGCAGATGTGGAGATCCATTGTGGAAGAATGTTCTTGTGGTAATAGAGAACATGTTCTTCTCTCCGTCTTCTTGGACAATCACATGGAAGTAAGATTCCTTCTGCAGCATCACACATGGAAGGCCCTGGAGCAGCCTTCGTTTATTGCTCCTTTGTTCCACTGTTCTGTCTTGTTATTTGGGGCAGTGGGTGTGGCTTTCTGCCCTACATGAAATTGGTTACGATAGATGGCCCAACGATGGACATTATTTCTTTGCATAGTGATGGTTACAGGTAAACAGCAGATGATATAAACAATATTTCTTGTGAAATGGAGAAGGGTTAAGAAATATCCATGAAATCGAAGAATAATTCCTTTCCTTTCCTTTCCTTCTATCATTTTTCCTTTTCCTTCCTTCCTTCCTTCCTTCCTTCCTTCCTTCCTTCCTTCCTTCCTTCCTTCCTTCCTTCCTTCCTTCCTTCCTTCCTTCCTTCCTTCCTTCCTCCCTCCCTCCCTCCCTCCCTCCTCCCTCCCTCCCTCCCTCCCTTCCTTCTCATTATTTATTTATATCCCACCTTTATTATGTTTATAAATCAAAGTGGTGAACATATTTTATAATCCTTCCTCCTCCTGTTTTTTCCATCACAACAATCCTGTGAGGTGGTTTAAGTTGAGAGAGAGGACTGGTGCAAGGTCACCAAACCAACCTAAGGTGGGACTAGAACTCACCATCTCCTGGTGATTGGCCCAAAGTCTCCCAGCCAGCTTTCATGGTTAAAGTGGTTCTAGAACTCACCGTCTCCTGGTGATTGGCCCAAAGTCTCCCAGCCAGCTTTCATGGTTAAAGTGGGACTAGAACTCACCATCTCCTGGTGATTGGCCCAAAGTCTCCCAGCCAGCTTTCATGGTTAAAGTGGGACTAGAACTCACCATCTCCTGGTGATTGGCCCAAAGTCTCCCAGCCAGCTTTCATGGTTAAAGTGGTTCTAGAACTCACTGTCTCCTGGTGACTGGCCCAAAGTCTCCCAGCCAGCTTTCATGGTTAAAGTGGGACTAGAACTCACCGTCTCCTAGTTTCTAGCCTGGTGCCTTAATCAATAGACCCAACTTAATAGGCTGCTAATTTATTTCATATTTAATCCTTTTTTAAAAGACAGATTTGGTTTACAGCACTGTTTTAATCAATTTTCAGTAAATACGCTCTGCGATCAGCAAGCAGCAAAGCAATTAAAAAGAAATAAAATGCAAAAAAAATGCACACAACAGTAGAATTTAAAAGCCAAACAAGAGAAAACCTTGATTTTTTGTTTAAAAGAGAATGAAGGACAGAGCACTAGCAGCGTTCAGTTTAAAAACATTGCAGTATTCTTCCGTAGGGCTGAGACAGCAGCTGATAAAACACTCTTATTTCTAGCAGCAACTGATCTAAATGTTTCTATTTTTGTGACTAGCTGAGCTGCAGGCGCCGGCTGGCAAAACTGAAGGAGAAAGTGACACGTTGTCCAGGCAGACAGACATTATTCCCCAAGATGAAAGCATGTCTGAACGTGCTGTTCTCCCTGCCAAGTAAGTTCGTTGAATTTATTTAAAACTACAGGTAGTCCTTGACTTACAACCCATTCATTTAGTGACTGTTTGAAGTTATAACGGCACTGAAAAAAGTGACATGACCATTTTTCACGCTTGCAACCGTTGGTCAAGTGATCAAAATTCAGGACGCTTGGCCACTGACTCGTATTTACGACGGTCGCAGTGTCCCAGGGTCACCTGATCCCCTTTTGCAACCTTCTGACAAGCAAAGTCAATGGGGGAAGCCAGATTTGCTTAACAACCATGTGACTCAATTAACAACTGCAGTGATTCACTTAACAACTGTGGTGATAAAGTTCATAAAGTGGGGATAAAACTCACTTAACAATGTCTCACTTAGCAATGGAAATTTTGGCCTCAATTTGGGTCGTAAGTTGAGGACTACATGTCTCTGAAGTTTGATTACTCCATCTCCTCATTCCTGGCCATAATTCTGCTTCTTGGTTTGGATCGTCAAGGGTCCTCGAAATTATGGCGGAGATGCCGTGGTTCAAGAATGAAAGAAGAGAGGAAATTTTGGATTTAGCCGGGGAAGCCGCTGAGGGCATCACGGAGAGACCCCATGTCGATAAAAAAGCAGAAAAGAGTGTCACAAGTAAGAGATTTTTATCTGCTGGCATGGCATCAAGGTGAGGGGTTGGACTAGATGACCTCCAGGGTTCCTTTCAACTCTATTATTCTACTTCTGTGACTCCATGTGGATCGAAATAAAGTGAATCTTCAAGGCTAGATTGAACTAGATGTTCCTGGATGTTCAGATTTGCAGGATTATAAGGCTACCTAGTTAATCCCCCCCCCCCCTCTTAGCATCTGCAGAGAAGGGAAGGGAGGGGGGCAGTGTGGGTCGTGCTGCCTTTTGGAATCAAGGACACAGTTAAAGACACAAAACAGCAGACAGTGCCTTGGTGTTGTGATACGTATGTTGTAATAACACTGTCCACGCTGTTAATATGGGATATTATTGCATTGACAAGATATGCAGAAGTGTCTGGTATTTTTGGAGTTAAATCAGATGACAGACGAAGGGAGGAGAATTGTGAAGAAAGCGGGAGACTGGGAAGGGAAGGGAATCTTTGGCCTCCAGCCTAATTGGAAGACGTAAATCATGACAGTAAAGTAAGGGAGGAGTTAGCAAAGATAAGACAGACGCCAGCCAGAGAAATCCAGATTCTGGCATCCGCTTTGTAATGTACCGAAGTGTTGTAGCAAAACTCCTGGCAAGGAATGCAAAATAAAAGAAACTAAAACAGAGAATAATGTCTCCGTTTTCAAGGATTGCTTCCTCCTTCGGACCACAACAAACACCTTGCGGCAGACATGGAGGCAGCCCAATCAATCTGATGCTTTTAATTATTTTGTAGGAGCTGAATAAATTAAGGTTGCAATCAGAACCAGACACACAAACAGAAACATACACACAGCTTCCTGAGACAACAGTGGTCTGTTAGTCTGTTATATGACAGCAAACCCCACTCCCTTCTAGCACTGATAACGTTACTTAGATGGGTGATGAAACACCTGCAAGAAAGCAATTAAGCTCAGGGAGCAACAAAGACCCCACAATCCTCCTCCTCCTCCCCTCTTCTTCCTCTCCCTCTCCTCCTCCTCCTCCTCCTCCTTCCTTCCCCTTCCCCTTCCCCCTCCTCCCCTTCCCCTTTCTCTTCCTCTTCTTCCTCCTCCTCCCCCCCCCATTCCACAAACCCCACTCCCTTCTAGCACTGATGACCTTACCTACTTGGGTCATGAAATATCTGCAAGAAAGTAACCAAGCTCTGTACCTGTCCAACCGCACTTCGTATTTTCCTTTTATTAGGTCCACCATACATGCAGGTCCCTCTTGAGGATGTCCAGGTTCGGTGTGGGGAAATGGCCAAGTTCCAGGCCATGATCGAAGGCAGCCCTCAGCCGGTTATCGGGTGGTTTAAGGTAGGTCAAAGAGACACCCAAACCTAGGTGGAAATAAAAAAACAGAAGCCTCTGCGGACCCCTTTATTCAACGGTGGGTGGAAAAATTACACACTATTTTGGAGAAAATAATTACAGGGTAGTCCTCAACTTACGACCACAACAGAGCCCAAAATTTGCCACTGTTACAATGGCACTGAAAAAAGTGACTTGTATTTATGACGGTTGCAGTGTCCCAGAATCATGTATTTCCCTTCTTGCGACCTCCCTTTCTCTTGTAAGTCGAGGACTACCTGTGTTTATAAATATCAGATCATAACTCCTTCTTTTGTCTTGGGGCAAACCTTCCCCCATTCTTAAACCAAGAGTTTAATTAATGGGGCTGCACCTGGCTGAAATCCAGGCGAAGGGCTGAAATTCTGGCCATCTACCTAATTTTACGTGCTCTCCTCTCTTCTTCCTTCCAGGGAATTTCCTTGTTGCTGGACAGCAAAAGGATCTACCAGTCCAGTGAAGGCACCAGCTACTCTCTGATTCTGTACAACGCTCAGGCCGAAGACGGCGGGGTCTACACGTGCATGGCTAAAAACGCCGGAGGGGAGGTGGTCTGCAAAGCGGAGCTGGTGGTACAGGAAGGTATGTTGGCTTGGTGGCTTTCTTCTCATTCATTCTTTATTTTCCTTCTTTCCTTCCTTCCTTCCTTCCTTCCTTCCTTCCTTCCTTCCTTCCTTCCTTCCTTCCTTCCTTCCTTCCTTCCTTCCTTCTTTCCTTCCTTCCTTCCTTCCTTCCTTCCTTCCTTCCCCCCTCCCTCCCTCCCTTCCTTCCTCTCTTCTGTCTCACTCCCTTCCTTCCTTCCTTCCTTCCCGTCTCTTCCCTTCTTCCCGCCCTCCTTCCTTCCTTCCTAAGGTGACATTGTATGAGGAACAATTGCGGGAACTAGGTATGTCTAGTCTATCAAAGAGAAGAATTAAGGGGGAACATGATAGCCATGTTCCAATATCTCAGGGGCTGCCCCAAAGAAGAGGGAGTCAAGCTCTTCTCCAAAGCCCCTGAAGGCAGGACAAGAAGCAACGGATGGAAACTCACCAGGGAGAGAAGCAACCTGGAACTAAGCAGAACATTCCTGACAGGGAGCACAATTAACCAGTGGAACATCCCAGTGGTCCATCCCTGGAGGTTTTCAAAGAAGAGATGGACAGCCATTAGTCTGGACTGGGATAGAGTCTCCTGCCTGGGCAAGGGTTTAGATAGAAAACCTCCATGGTCCCTTACAGTCGTTCTATTTCTATTTGCAGGTCTTTGTATTTTGTCTTTTTTCTCCAGCTCCCACGCTAAAGGTCTATGGAGATTCTCAATCACGCAGGTCACGGTTGTCCCAAAGATGCTTTTTCCAAAAAGCAACTGGACTTTCTTGGGGTTTTTTTCCTTTGAAAAGGTTTTGCTTTTTATCCAAGAAGCTTCTGCTGCCTGATTCATATTTACTAGTCAGTTTATTTCGTATTATGAGTCAGTTACTGACTGGCTCTTATTCATGACGGTTGTCCTGGGTCACGTGATCCCCTTTTGTGATCTCCTGACGAGCAAAGTCAATGGGGAAGCCAGATTCGCTGAACAACCATGTCACTGCAGGGATTCACTTAACAAGTATGGCAAGAAAGGTCCTAAAATGGGGCAAAACTCACTTAACAACTGTCTTGCTTAGCAACAGAAATTTGAGGCTCCATTGTGGTCGTAAGTCGAGGACTACCTGTATTTGATGGTCCTATCAGTTCTTGCTTGGAAGGCAAATAGCATTTCTTTCAGATCTTCCCGTACGTCATTGTCACCACTTTGGTTCTTATTCTGATTATTGTAGACAAGAAAAGTCAAGAGGTGAAGAAGCGAAGCCCACGAAGGAAACTTCATTCTTTCTATGAGGTTAAACAGGAAATAGGAAGGTAAAAGTGATTTTTTCCCCCCTTAGCATCTACTATTTTTTTTGGGGGGGGGGCAAATACGACACCGGGGGAACCTTTCCCCCCCCAAACTCTAAGATTTGAACTTACCCTTTCATTCTCTGAATATTTAACGGTTTCCAGGGGCTCCTTCAGCGTTCTCAAGAGAGTCATCCATAAAGCCAACCGTGTGGCTTGTGCAGCAAAATTCATCCCGCTGCGAAGTCGAACGAGAGAACGAGCTTATCGGGAGAGAGATATCCTAGTCCAGCTTTCCCATGACCGAATCACTCAACTGCTGGACCAGTTTGAAACACGGAAAACCTTAATTCTTGTTTTGGAGCTGTATCCTTTTCGCCCCTAAAAAGAGGAATAAAGAAAGATACGAAAGGAGATGGTGTTAAGACACTAGTCCTCAGTGTTCCTTCCTTGCCAAGGTGGTCTAGATCAGTGGTTCTTAACCTGGGCGATATCGCCCCCCAGGGGGCGATTTCATTTTTCAGGGGGGCGATGGAACGAAAAGGGGCGATGTGGGGGCGAAGGAATGAAAAGGGGGCGATATGGGGGCGATGGAGCGAGAAGTTTTGGGGACACTTGAGACTTTTTCGTACAGTGAATCGCTGTATATCTGTCATACAAAAACACCAGATCGCTCGCTATTAGTGGATTGAATTGTTTTCAAATGTTCCTCCAGCCAGCTTCAGTACAGAACGCCGTACATATGTGAATACGCATCGCTTATTCATGCGCATTGCGCAGCAGCCTCTACCCATACAGTGGCGCGCCATTGGCCAGAATGGGCAGTGATGGAGGGGGGAGCGCTTCTTTCGAAACATCGCATGCTGAGTGGCTGTCCCCTGTGACATTATATTTTCTTTGTGTCTTTTTAATCCTTTTTACAGTGTGCGTGACTATATATACTTTCCTCGAATCTTAATTTAGTTTCAGAGTTTTCGTCTTGAAATTCTTACTTTTTCTTTTCGGGCATTTCACTTTCTTGCAATTGAATTTTGTTTTCAATGGTCATTACATTTAAGTGTCTTGAATAAATAAGATAATAATGAAATACATGTATCACGAAGTTTGGGAATAAAGTGACGGGTGGCACCAAAATTTTTCACACAGTTGAGATATGGGAAAAAGACTGGAAATAAATTATTTGCATCGATATGTCCTGATGACAATTTTAAAGAAAACAAAAAAAGTGTTTGCATAAATTGAAGAATTATTTCCTATGTTGTGATTGAGAGGTTATGTTGGGGGAGGGGGGCGACGACAACTTCCTCATTGGCTCAAGGGGGCGATTCATTCAAAAAGGTTAAGAACCACTGGTCTAGATCAAGAAACAGGCATCACAAATGCTCCTTTGCTGTTTGTAAGGTCTGCTACTAGAATCTTGAAAGCTCCTCCAAGTTGGTTGCTATCCCATCTTACTTTAAACACCGTCAAGGTGGGATTATTTTGAGTTTCTTTCTCCAGTGCCTCTGTTTCTCAGGATGGTGTAAGCTAACAGAAGAGAATATTTGTAGCTCAGTGTTGAACAGTGGGGTCCTTGGTGCTCTCTGAGCTTGGTGGTTTTCTTGCAGACGTTTCATGTCCCAACTAGGGAACATCATCAGTGCTAGAAGGGAGGGGGGTTGCAAAGAGGAGGAGGAGGAGGAGGAGAAAAAGGACTGTGGGGTCCTTGGTGCTCTCTGAGCTTGGTGGTTTTCTTGCAGATGCTTCATGACCCAACTAGGTAACATCATCAGTGCCAGAAGGGAGGGGGGTTGCAAAGAGGAGGAGGAGGAGGAGGAGGAGAAAAAGGACTGTGGGGTCCTTGGTGCTCTCTGAGCTTGGTGGTTTTCTTGCAGATGTTTCATGACCCAACTAGGGAACATCATCAGTGCCAGAAGGGAGTAGGGTTTGTGGAGAGGAGGAGAACTGTGGGGTTCTTGATGCTGCCTAAGTTTGGTTGTTTTCTTGCAAATCTTTCATGACCTAACTAGGTAGTATCGTCATTGCTAGAAGGGAGTGAAGTTGCAGGGAGGAGGAGGAGGACAAGGAGGAAGAGGGAGAGGAAGAGTGTGGGAACCTTGGGGCTCTCTCATCTTAGTAATATTCTGGCAGATGTTTCATTACCAAACTAGGTAACTTCATCAGTGTTAGAAGCTAGAACCCCACCCCACTCTAGCACTGATGATGTTTCCTGGTTGGGCCGTGAAACGTCTGCAAGAAAACGACCAAGCTCAGAAACCATCAAGGACTCCACAGTTCAACCGAAGCTACACATGTTCTATCGGTTCTTCAAGTCCCATCTGGAAGTTATGGGGGGTATCAGATGTCTTGGGCCAGTCCCTCTTTCTCAGCCTGAATTGTTTGGCCAGATGGAGACAGTGAATTTTTGAAGGATTTTTTGGTTCTAGATTCATTTGCTTGCCCAACTCGAAGGCTTGGTCCATATTCCTTAATGGATTATTAGATGTTCCAATGAAGAGCTTCTCGATCGCCTCTACAAGAAGAACATGGTGACGGAAGCAGAGGTGGGATTCCTTCCTCATAGATTTTAGGGAGAGGATCTAAAGAGCTTAAGACAAACGAGGATAGCTGAATTCAGCCTTCCCCAGCTCAGTTTTTTTCTGATGTTGAGTAGACTCAACCTCCATTTATCCCCAGCTGGCTCCAAATGTAATTCTCAGTACTGACAGAAGAGAATATTTGTTCAAGAGAAGTGAATGAAGTAAAAACTTCATTTTTTAACACCATGCAGAAAGTCAATTGAGTTGGGGGGGGGGGCAGACTGATTTTTTTGGGGGGGCAAGTGGTTGCAAAGTCTAGACAAACCTGTTCCATGATGCTTTTCTATGTGACTTCCATAACTTTATGTTTTCCCCCTTCTGAAATAGGTCAAATTCTATATCAAGCAACTTCTAGAAGGGATCTTGTACCTTCACAGCAATGAAATACTACATTTGGACATCAAGGTAAATTTTTATAAACATTGGGTGCTCATGCCTATTTAGTTTCTAGTCTTGCTTTAGGCATGAAAGCCAGCTAGGAGACTTTGGGCCAATCACCAGGAGACTGGGGATTCTATTCCCGCCTTAGGTGTGAAAGTCGGCTGGGTGATTTTGGCCAATCACCAGGAGGCAGTGAGTTCTAGTCCTGCCTTAGCCATGAAATCCAAACAGGTGAGTTTTGACCAATCACAAGAAGATTGGGAGTTCTAATCCTGCTTTAGCCATGAAAGCCGGCTAAGCATTTTAGTGATAGGCCAGCTGGCTTTCATACCTAAGGCAGGACTAGAACTCACTGTCTCTTGGTGATTAGCCAAAATCACCAGGAGACAGTGAGTTCTAGTCCTGCGTTATGTATGAAAGCCAGCTGGGTGACTTTAGGCCAAACACTAGGAGACAGTGAGTTCTAGTCCTGTTTTGGGCATGGAAGCCAAATAGGTGACTTTTGGGCTATTACTCTCAGCCTAACCTACCTCACAGGGTTGTTGCGGTGGGAAAAATAGGAGAAGAAAGGTGTGTTGGATATGTTTGCCATCTTGAGCTACTTGTAAAAATAATAAAGGGAGGATATAAAATAAAATAAAATTTAAAATAAGAAAAAAATAAAATTAATATATAATAACATAACACAACACAACATAACAGGACTTCCGGTTTCACGTCGTAGCGACAAGGATGCAGGAATGCAGGGCTCTGTTTTCTGCGCCTGATTTCGCCGTGCAGGGGGGGGCCCTAAAAGGCTCTAAAATCGCCCTGGAGAGGCGATGAAGAAGGAGGGGTGCCTCATTGATCACGGAGAGATGGCAGTCGATCCATTTGATCTGAGGAAAGCCCTCCAAACCGGCAGGGGAAAGACTGGCTGCACTCCTGTGGCCAGCCTCTAACTA
Organism: Azemiops feae; assembly: GCA_023970755.1. Taxonomy (NCBI): domain Eukaryota; kingdom Metazoa; phylum Chordata; class Lepidosauria; order Squamata; family Viperidae; genus Azemiops; species Azemiops feae. Next base: position 3,935 of record JALGBA010004117.1, on the reverse strand, counting down.
CTGACAACCAAAGAAAGAAGCACTAATTAGCTTAGCAGATCGTAAACTGCGTGTTTGGAACTGGGTGAGAATATTGATCCTTTTTTTACTATTTTACAACTGGATTTCCTGGAAAAGGTTCCCAAGAAGCTAAAAACCTCCGAACGAGAGAAGGAAGGGGATTGCAGCCCCACCCTTCCAGAGGAACGGAAACGGCGTTTTAATTTTTTTTATGGGGAACAGAAACATTTAACATTCAAGTGGAAGTAATATAAAACTATAGTTTCGACAAATATGAAACTGAGAAAATTGTTAAGATTTTCTCTTTGAAAAAATACTGGGGTGAAATATAAGAAATCAACCTTCTATTTTAAGAGCTGGAAAATGGATATTGAATGACCATCTAGTGGTGGACTGGAGTATAGCACCACAGCTGCAATGATTGGTTCAGACCTGGCAAAAAGCCTAGAAACAGATAACAACCTACTTTCTTTGTTGTTTGGTGACTTTTAACTCGGCAGAGAATAGCTGGCAACAGAGAAAAATATTTTGGCATACTTACTACATTGTGAGAACCTGATTGTTTTGAAACCTGTTGACCTTCTTGGATTATAAACATATACTGACTTTTAATCAGTAAGAACTATTTGGAGAGAAAGAAAAATTTAACTTCTGGCTATGTTTGTCTGGGGGAGGTTTTTGGAATTGCTCTTAGGGTGGTTGAACATTTTGAACACTGAACATTTTGGATTGTAAATTGTAAAGTCAGAAAACAGGAGACGAACCAGAGGAAATTGATCTAAAGACACAAGATATAAAAGAAGGGAAACATAATTTGGCACAGACAACCAAAAATTTGCAAGGCTTAGCTACAACAGTGGAAATGGAAAAGGCACCTTATTCTTTAGGTTTTCAAAATATACCTGAGGATAAGGAAGACAATTTTTTAAAAAAACAGATTATAAAGCTGTTAGGGGAAATGTCAGAAATTGGGAGACAAAAAAATGAAAAGAGAAATCGAAGGAGAAGGAAAGTGGGAATTGTTTAATGAATATAACTGGGCGGAATTCCCCCTCAAAAATACCCTACTTAAATTGTTTTTCCCATTCCAAGCAGTATTTACAAAAACAAAGGAAGAATTTGTTGATGATTGAATTACTTTGGCCTGGAAAGCTAATTGGCAAAGAAAGAAAGCTAGATTTAGACTCAAAAAATCAGAAGATCTGACATACCAGATGGGGTATTATATGAGCCAATATTTGCTTGAATATGGACAAAAGAATAGATACAAATAGATTTTTATAATAAGAAAGATATGATTTATAATTAGAATAGTACTTTTTCTTTTGATATAGGAATTATAAAAACACTAGCATGGCTTGTATAAATGAAACCTTCAGCTACACAAATGTAACTAACTTTGAGAAAATCATAACTGACAAAGATATTTTGAATACCGATGGGAAATTAAACTTAAGAGCTCGAAAAACAGGACATTGATTTAATAAGGAGACTTTAATTGCCAATACAAGTTAAATATAATGTGGTTAGAAAAAGAGGTTATAAATTGATACTATTGTTATTTGTATAACACTAGATAAATATGAAGAGGATGTGTATATCTAATTTTGTACGTATTAATAGCAGTAAGAATTGTATTTCTTTAACGTTGAGAAAATGAAAACATCAGGGGAAGAAGACAGGAAAAAAACCACACTGGATTGTGTAGCATTGAATAGATTAATACTGAAGTTAAGATGCAACATTGAGTAAGAAATATATCAGGACATCACATTTGTTTACTAAGCATTTATGATTTGTAATAATAGAAAATCAATAAAAGACTTATTAACAAAAAAGCATCCTGAAAAATCATGCTAGGGCGTATTTTCCAGTTGGGTCTTATTTTGAGGAAAACATGATAACTAGGCTGAATTGCCATCTATGAGTGAAGTTGCTAAGATTCATTTCTTGTTTTTTTTTTACCATTTCTGCTGATTCCTTCTTCTGGTCCGTTCCCACCATCTCTCTTCTATCTCTGCAATCTCCAAAGGACCGCAAGGAGGACATCTTGCTTAATTAGAATCGGGGGCCTTCTGAAGTACAGGTGGTCCTCAGCTTACAACAGTTTGTTTAGTGACCATTCAAAGTTACAATGGCACTGAAAAAAGTGGCTTAGGACCATTTTTCACACTTATGACGGTTGCAGCATCCCCATGGTCATGTGATTAAAATTGGCCACTGGCTCATATTTATGACGGTTGCAGTGTCCAGGGGTCACGTGATCCCCTTAGGCGACCTTCTGACAAGCAAAGTCAATGGGGAAGCCAGATTCACTTCACAACCGTACTAATTTAACAACTGCAGGTATTCACTTAGCAACTGTGGCAATAAAGGTCGTAAAACGAGGCAAAACTCGCTTAGCAACAGAAATTTGAGACTCAATTGTGGTGCTAAGTTGAGGACTACCCTGTATCTCAGAATTTCAGCAAGGAAAACCACTTTGAGTTCCCTTCTTCACCGACAGGTTTTATGCCTTGGCTCTTTCCCCTACTAATGTTCCCTTCTCTTTCCACTTCTGCAGCCCTCAAACATTTTGATGGTCCACCCTGACAGGGATGACATTAAGATCTGCGATTTTGGGTTCGCCCAAAGGATAAATCCATCGGAGCCTCAGTACAGCACTTACGGATCTCCAGAATTTGTCCCACCAGAAGTTCTGTCCCGGTCCCCAGTATCAACGGCCTCGGACATCTGGTAAATGAATCCTCTCACTTCTCATTCCTTCTAGTTTTGCTCTAACTTTCCTTGCTGCTTTTGGTGAACCTTCTTGAAGATCAGTGGAGAACCGAGAAGGTTAACCCTAAATTAGTGGACCAACAAAATGCTGTGGATATAATATGCTTAAGACCTCAGTAAGGCATTTGATGAAGTAGACCACAACCTACTTCTTGGTAAGATAGAACAATGTAGGAGAGAAAGCATCGCCACCAGATGGATTCGAAATGGCTGACCAACCGCACCCAATGTGTGCTCTTCAGTGGAACACATCTACATGGAGGGAAGCATGGAGTGGGATGCCACAAGGTTCAGTCTTGGGCCCAGCATTTTTCAACATCTTCCTAAGTGATCTAGACGAGGGGATAGAAAGGGAGCTCATCAAATTTGCAGATGACATTTAACTAGAAGGAACAGCCAACACTTTAGAAGATAGGCTAAAGAGTTAGAATAACTGAGTAACAGAACAGAATAACATAGCTGGAAGGGGCCTTGGAGGTCTTCCAGTCCAACCCCCTGCTCAAGAAGGAAACTCCATACCATTTCAGACAAATGGTGGTCCAATCTTTCTTAAAAAGTGTTGGAGCAACCAGAACATCTGGAGGCAATCCGTTCCACTGATTAATTGTTCTAACTGTCGGGAAATTTTTAAAGTTGGATCTTGGATCCTTATCCAACAAGATGCAGTTTCACCACTGGAGAAAAGTAAGGTTCTACATTTAGGCAGTGAGAACCAAATGCAATAGTTATAGAACAGGCGGTAGCCGGCTCAAGCGTTTCAATTGTGAGAGGGATCTAAGCGTATCGTTGGATCACCACCTAAGTATCAGCCAGCCGTGTGCTGCAGCTGCAAAAAAGACCAATGCAGTCCTGAGCTGCACCAACAGAGGGATAGCATCAAGATCACAAGAAGCGATAGTACCACTTTATACTGCACTGGTGAGGCTAACTTGGAATACAGTGTCCAGCTGTGGTCACTATGATACGAAAAGGATGTTGAGACCCTAGAAAGAGTACAGAGAAGAGCAGCGAAGATGATAAAAACTCTAGAAGCTGAATTCATACGATGAATGCTTGAGTGACCCAGGTATTTCTAGCTTATCAAAGAGAAGAGTCGGGGGGGGGGGGATATGATAACTTCCTTCCGATGCTTGTCGCAGAGAAGAGGGGATCAATCT